>CAKXYN010000530.1:0-82728 GCA_935064755.1 Tragelaphus eurycerus
GGGCCTCAAAATCACTGCGGATGGTGACTGAAGCCATGAAATTAGAAGACGCTTACTCCTTGAAAGGAAAGTTATGACCAACCTAGATAGCATATTCAGAAGCAGAGACATTGCTTTACCAACAAGGTTCGCCTAGTCAAGGCTATGGTCTTTCCTGTGGTCATGTATGGATGTGAGAGCTGGACTGTGAAGAAGGCTAAGCGCCGAAGAATTGATGCTTTTGAACTGTGGTGTTGGAGAAGACTCTTGAGAGTCCCTTGGACTGCAAGAAGATCCAACCAGTCCATTCTGAAGGAGATCAATCCTGGAATTTCTTGGGAAGGAATGATGCTAAAGCTGAAACTCCAGTATTTTGGCCACGTCATGCGAAGTGTTGACTCATTGGAGAAGACTCTGATGCTGGGAGGGATTGAGGGCAGGAGGAGAAGGGGACGACAGAGGGTGACATGGCTGGATGGCATCACTGACTTGATGGGTGTGAGTCTGAGTGACCCTGGGAGCTGGTGATGGACAGGGAGGCCTGGCGTGCTGTGGTTCATGGGGTCGCAAAGAGTCGGACATGACTGAGCAACTGATCTGATCTGATCTGTTAGGTCCTTACCATTTCTGTCCTTTATCGAGCCCATCTTTGAATGAAATGTTCCTTTGGTATCTCTGATTTTCTTGAAGAGATCCCTAGTCTTTCCCTTTCTGTTGTGTTCCTCTATTTCTTTGCATTGATTGCTGAAGAAGTCTTTCTTACGTCTTCTTGCTATTCCTTGAAACTCTGCATTCAGATGTTTATGTCTTTCCTTTTCTCCTTTGCTTTTCACTTCTCTTCTTTTCACAGCTATTCGTAAGGCCTCCCCAGACAGCCATTTTGCTTTTTTGCATTTCTTTTCCATTGGGATAGTCTTGATCCCTGTCTCCTGTACAATGTCACGAACCTCATTCCATAGTTCATCAGGCACTCTATCTATCAGATCTAGGCCCTTAAATCTATTTCTCACTTCCACTGTATAATCATAAAGGATTTGATTTAGGTCATCCCTGAATGGTCTAGTGGTTTTCCCTACTTTCTTCAATTTCAGTCTGAATTTGGCAATAAGGAGTTCATTGTCTGAGCCACAGTCAGCTCCTGGTATTGTTTTTGTTGACTGTATAGAGCTTCTCCTTCTTTGGCTGCAAAGAATATAATCGATCTGATTTCGGTGTTGACCATCTGGTGATGTCCATGTATAGACTCTTCTCTTGTGTTGTTGGAAGAGGGTATTTGCTTTGACCCGTGCATTTTCTTGGCAAAACTCTGTTAGTCTTTGCCCTGCTTCATTCCGTATTATGAGGCCAAATTTGCCTGTTACTCCAGTGTGTTAGTCCTCCCAAAGACCGGTCAGTGGAGCAGTAAAAACATCATTGCTGTTTTCCACACTTTTTGTAAGCCCTATGTTGAACCCCATCATTTATAGTTTGAGGAACAAAGATGTGAAACAAGCTTTTCAGAATTGATCAGGAAAAATGTTCTTTTGAATTCAAATTGCAGTGTCTTTTTCTTTATATATTAAATAAAAGTTGTATTTATGGGAATTGGATCCAAGTTTAAGTGTATTCCTGAAAAATCCATGATTAAGAACTATAAGCTATGACAGAATAGTTAAAGATTCAGTTTATAATTTCACATGTGACACATGAGTGCCTCTTGTGTAAAGTAAGTTGCTCATTCATGTATGACTGTTTTTGACCCTATGGACTCTAGCCCACCAGGTTCCTCCATCCATGGGATTTTTTAGGCAAGAATACTGGAGTGGGTTTGCATTTCCTTCTCCAGGGGATCTTCCTGACTCCCGGATTGAAACTGGGTCTTCCACATTGCAGGCCGACCCTTTACAGTCTGAGCCATCAGAGAATCATGTCAAAGGTTGTGAATTATATTTGTAGACATTTCACTTTTACATTTTTATCTGTATATATACATTAATTTTATATTAAAAAGTTACACATTCTCAGTAAAACGTTTAATATCTCAAAGAATATAAATTAAAGATTTCCTTCTCTTTGTCTCACTCTGATCTTCCATTCTCAATTCTCAAATTTATCATTATTAACAATTCTTTATATTTCCAGAATATTTGTCTATATCCACAAATCAGCGTACGTCATTGTCATTTACAAAACTGTTAATAACACATGTTGACTATGGTGAGCTAAGTTTTACTAGTTTATAATTTTGCTGTACTTACATTCAAGTGCTTTGAACACATTGCTTAGAAGAATGTGATCACAACTCCTGATAAGACTTGCGGTTAACTCAAGGAGGCAATGTATGATGACACCCTCATGTCCATGACTGACATCCATTTTTTTTTCACCACTTGTGGCAATCATTTTCAAAAAGACATTTTCCTCTTTAGGCCATAATGGGAAGTAAAAACTTTCAGACAATTTATTTTTATATATTAATTAATGAAGCAAAGAATGGTTCATACAAAGATTTAGGGTTTTCCACTGGAGGAATTGTACCATCTCTACAGTTTATCAACATCATTTCAGCCACCTAGGCTTTTCACATTTTCTCTCCTCTCTAGTAATATATTTTTTCAGGATGTGGCAGATATTTTCCGTCAATACCATAGTCCAAATTTTACCCACAATTGTCCTTTGTCACAATTAATTCTTATATATCCAATTTGATAATTAATTATGGTGACTTATCTGTAAGTATTTTAATATTAAAGATGCTGGGAGAAATATCAGTAATCTCAGATATGCAGATGAGGCCTCCCTTATGGCAGAGGATGAAGAGGACCTAAAAAGCCTCTTGATGTAAATGAAAGTGGAGAGTGAAAAAGTTGGCTTAAAGCTCAACATTCAGAAAATGAAGATCATGGCATCCAGTCCCATCACTTCATGGGAAATAGGTGGAGAAACAGTGGAAACAACGTCAGACTTTATTTCTGGGGCTCCAAAATCACTACAGATGGTAATTGCAGCCATGAAATTAAAAGACGCTTACTCCTTGGAAGGAAAGTTATGACCAATCTAGATTGCATATTCAAAAGCAGACACATTACTTTCCCAACAAAGGTTCGTCTTGTCACGGTTTTTCCTGTGGTCATGTATGGCTATGAGATTTGGACTGTGAAGAAGGCTTAGCACCGAAGAATTCATGCTTTTGAACTGTGGTGTTGGAGAAGACTCTTGAGAGTCCCTTGGACTGCAAGGAGATCCAACCACTCCCTTCTAAAGGAGATCAGCCCTGGGACTTCTTTTTGGAAAGAAAGATGCTAAAGCTGAAACTCCAGTACTTTGGCCACTTCATGCAAAGAGTTGACTCATTGGAAAAGACTCTGATGCTGAGAGGGATTGGGGTCAGGAGGAGAAGGGAACAACAGACAATGAGATGGCTGGATGGCATCACTGACTTGATGGACGTGAGTCTGAGTGACCTCTGGGAGTTGATGATGGACAGGGAGGCCTGCCGTGCTGCGATTCATGGAGTCTCAAAGAGTTGGACACGACTGAGTGACTGAACTGAACCTGTAAGTATTTTAATATTAAAGATGCATATATTAATACTAGCTTACTTGAAGTTCCATAGTCCAGGCAAAGCTGATGAATGGTTAGTGGGTATGTACAATGAGCCATGAACTGCTTCACAATCCAGTGAAATTGCAAGGAACACTAGTGTTGCACAGTTTTATGAAACTGTAAAGATACAAGTCAAACATTTTTTTGTTAGGTGCTATAATAAAGAAAATGAAAGGGCTGATGTTATAGAGGAAATAATACATTTATTCTGAGTAAATTGAAGTGAGTCTTTTAATTGCATAAAACAGGAACTTGTTCACTTTATGTGCACTTGTCAAAATATACCTATAAGTCCCAGTTCAATATTATGTCAGACAAGGTAGGGCGTGAACAAAATCACTGTTGGATGCCACTTTCAAAGGAAAAGGTTGACATGAATATTATTACCCTCAACTGACACCTTTTATTCTCCTTTGTATTTCAAAGCATCCTTTTCACCTTACACCTATTTTTGCTCAATATTTCTTCCAGAGTAATGATTTTATAGTTATTAACTGCTATGCTATTCCATACAATTATTTCAATCTTTTCATTACCATATATTGTTATTGAGATAACTTTAATTTGAAAGTTAGATTTCCTATAAATTATGTTAAAACATACATACAAATAAATAACTATTCTTTTAACTTTAAACATTCAGTTTATAGCTTGTTGAATTCTACTTAAATATCTAGAGATCTATTGTTTTTAAGCATACAAATATATTCAGTGGTGTAAAACTAGGACTTATATTATTTCAAATGTGATTGAAGGGTCTATGTCTCTATCTTTACAATCTAGCCAGTTTTGACACTAAATAAAGATTCAGTAATGATTGTAGCATTAAAAAATGCCCATTTTGAAAGTGAAGAAAGTTTCTCCATTTTTACATATATAAGAAAGTTTTTTGAAAGGACCAAGTGACTCTGAAGAAGATTATTTTTAAGCCAACAGTATGTTCAGAAGTTCAGGTGACCCACGTTGTCACTGATATTTATAATTGACACTAGCAATATGGTGCTCATAGTTATGTACTCATGCACACAAGTTAGAGTCATAAGAAGATTTCACCCACTACTTTCATGAATTGTTGTTACGCTATCTAATTATCTCATCCTCTGCCACCCTCTTCTTCTACTGCTACCCCATGGGCTGCAGCACACCAGGCTTCCCTGTCCTTTACCATCTCCCAGAGCTTACTCAAACTCATGCCATCCAGCTATCTCATCCTGTGTCAGCCCCTTCTGCTGCCTTCAGTCATTCCCAGGATCAGGGTCTTTTCCAAAGACTCTGCTCTTTGCATCAAGTGGACAAATTTTTGGAGCTTTAGCTTTAGCATCAGTCCTTCCAATGAATATTCAGGACTGATTTCCTTTAGGATGCACTGGTTTGATCTCCTTGATGTCCAAGGAACTCTCAAGAATCTCCTCGAGTACCACAATTCAAAATTATCACTTATTCGACATGCAGCCTTCTCTATGATCCAACTCTCACATCCATACATGACTATTGGAAAAGCCATAGCTTTGACTCTACGGACGTCCATCAGCAAAGTGATGGCTTTACTTTTTAATATGCTGTCTAGATTGGCCATAGCTTTCCTTACAAGGAGCAAGTGTCTTTTAATTTCATTGATGCAGTCACCATGGAGAAGGCAATGACACCCCAATCCAGTACTCTTGCCTGGAAAATCCCATAAACAGAGGAGCCTGGTAGGCTGCAGTCCATGGGGCCGCTAAGAGTCGGATACGACTGAGCAACTTCACTTTCACTTTTCACTTTCATGCATTGGAGAAGGAAATGGCAACTCACTCCAGTGTTCTTGCCTGGAGAATCCCAGGGACGGAGAAGCCTGGTGGGCTGCAGTCTACGGGGTCACACAGAGTCGGACATGACTGAAGTGACTTAGCAGCAGCAGCAGTCACCATCCACAGTGATTTGGAGACCCCAAAATATAAACTCTGTCACTTATTTTCAAATTCTATTTGCTGTAAAATGATGGTACTGTATGTCATGATCTTAATCCTTTGAATGTTGAATTTCAAGCCAGTTTTTTTTTTTTAATTGGAGGCTAATTACTTTACAATATTGTGGTGGTTCTTGCCATGCATTGACATGAATCTGCCATGGGTGTACATTTGTTCCCCGTCCTGAGACCCACTCCCACCTCCCTCCCCATCCCATCACTCAGGGTCATCCCAATACATCAGCCTTGAGTACCCTGCCTCATGCATCTAACCTGGACTGGTGCTCAATTTCATACATAATAATATATATGTTTCAATGCTATTTTCTCAAATCAAGCCAGCTTTTTCACTTTTCTCTTTCACCCTCATCAAGAGATTCTTTAGTTTCTCTGTACTTTCTGACTTTTCTGGTATTATCTCCATAACTGATGCACTTCAGAAGAATCAATAACTATGGTAACATAGCTACATTTGCCTTCCCACCTATCAGAAGGATCATTGGCCCTAACTAATAGTTTTCTTTAATGAAGACCAGTCCTGGTGTATTTAAACAAATAGTTGCATATTCCAGGGAAGAGTAATGCTATAAGTCTAATATTTTTATTCATACATATTTTCTTTGAAGTAGTGGATATTTGACAGAGAAGGCAATGGCATCCCACTCCAGTATTCTTGACTGGAAAATCCCATGGATGGAGGAGCCTGGAAGGCTGCAGTCCATGGGGTTGATGATGGTCAGACACGACTGAGCGAATTCCTTTTCACTTTTCACTTTCATGCATTGAAGAAGTAAATGGCAATCCACTTCAGTGTTCTGGCCTGGAGAATCCCTGGGATGGGGGAGCCTGGTGGGCTGCTGTCTATGGGGTCGCACAGAATTGGACACAACTGAAGTGACTTAGCAGCAGGAGCAGCAGCAGTGGATATTTGAAGAATATTTAGACTTTTACACTCACACATGTACACATGGAAAAGAGAGAAAGAAATAATAATACAATTCAAAGATCAGACACTGTTTTAATACTGGCTTGGCCAAAATGTTCATTTGAGTTCTTCCATCATATGTTGCAGAAAACCTGAATGAATTTTTCTGGCCAACTTAATATCTGTTGTTTCACTTAAGGTCTTCACTAATACTATTATTTCAGTATTATAGCTCCATGGGGAACAGTGGAAACAGTGTCAGACTTTATTTTTCTGGGCTCCAAAATCACTGCAGATGGTGACTGCAGCCATGAAATTAAAAGACACTTACTCCTTGAAAGGAAAGTTATGACCAATCTAGATAGCATATTCAAAAGCAGAGACATTACTTTGCCAACAAAGGTTTGCCTAGTCAAGGCTATGGTCTTTCCTGTGGTCATGTATGGATGTGAGAGCTGGACTGTGAAGAAGGCTGAGCGCCGAAGAATTGATGCTTTTGAACTGTGGTGTTGGAGAAGACTCTTGAGAGTTGCTTGGACTGCAAGGAGATCCAACCAGTCAATTCTGAAGGACATCAGTCCTGGGATTACTTTGGAAGGAATGATGCTAAAGATGAAACTCCAGTGTTTTGGCCACCTCATGCGAAGAGTTGACTCATTGAAGAAGACTCTGATGCTGGGAGGGATTGGGGGCAGGAGGAGAAGGAGATGACAGAGGATGAGATTGCTGGATGGCATCACTGACTCGATGGATGTGAGTCTGAGTGACCTCCCGGGGTTGGTGATGGACAGGGAGGCATGGCGTGCTGCAGTTCATGGGGTCACAAAGAGTCGGACATGACTGAGTGACTGATCTGATCTGATCTGATTTCAGAAATGAGCATATAGAGAACACAGATTACTCACATAAAATCACGTAACTTAAACTGGCAACTCGTTTCCTATATGATATTACACATGTATCAATGCCATTCTCCCAAATCGTCTCACCCTCTCCCTTTCCCACAGAGTCCAAAAGACTGTTCTATACATCAGTGTCTCTTTTGCTGTCAACGACCCAGAGGGGTGGTATAGGGAGGGAGGAGGGAAGAGGGTTCAGGATGGGGAACACATGTATACCTGTGGTGGATTCATTTTGATATATGGCCAAACAAATACAATATTGTAAATTTAAAAATTAAAAAATAATAATAAACTACCAAAAAATTCACATAACTTAGAAGGCTATTTCAAATATGTTTGCCTTCCAAGTTTATTGTTTTGTTTTGTTTTAATCTACAAATCCATTCCTTTCTCATTATAGTTTGTTGAAGACAAAAACCACACAATGAATAAAGCTATCATTTTCAGTCTTCCAATAATGCTATTGATCAGGTATTTAACAGTTGCTGGACACTGAATCATATAATCTACTATGAGAAGACATTCTATTTTATTATCTTTAACAAACTCAACATGTTTGATAAAGTAAGATTTATAATCAGATCCTGACTCCATTATTTGTCAACTAAATTCAGGGTTAAGGGCATGAATTCTGGAATCAGATTCACTGAGCTGGTAACTCAAACTCTTAATGTCCCAGTTTTCTCGTCTGTGAGATTAATATACAGTGCTTTCTCATAGGGGGAAAGCAATGGCACCCCACCCCAGTACTCTTGCCTGGAAAATCCCATGGACGGAGGAGCCTGGTAGGCTCCAGTCCATGGGGTCGCTAAGAGTTGGACACGACTGAGTGACTTCACTTTCACTTTTCACTTTCATGCATTGGAGAAGGAAATGGCAACCCACTCCAGTGTTCTTGCCTGGAGAATCCCAGGGATGGGGGAGCCTGGTGGGCTGCCGTCTATGGGGTCACGCAGAGTCGGACACGACTGGAGTGACTTAGCAGCAGCCGCAGCAGCAGCTTTCTCATGGAGAAGCTGTGTAGAGGAAATGGATTAATAACTAAAATATTTAGAACAGTGTTTGTTACAAAATTTTCACTCACTCAGTAAAGTTAACTCATTTTTTATTATTAAATAGAAAATTGCTCTCTTGTTTGAGACTCCTCATAACTTTATTTATTTTTCCATTATTACATTTATTACTCTCTACATATAATACCTTTATAATTTTGGTTATTTAAATAAAACCTATGTTTGCTGTGACACTATAAACTCTTTAAAAAGAAAAAGTGAAAAGTGAAGTCCCTCAGTTGTGTCTGACTCTTTGAGACCCCATGGACTGTAGCCTTACAGGCTCTGCCCATGGGATTTTCCAGGCAAGAATACTAGACTGGGTTGCCATTTCGTTCCCCAAGGGATCTTCCCAATCCAGGGATCAAATCCAGGTCTCCTGCTTTGCAGTCTGAGCTCCTTACAGTCTGAGCCACCTAGAAACCATTTTTTAAGTAAGTGCCTTAAGGCCACATGTAATGTTTGAAAGCGACTATTTCTCCATTACTTAGCCTGGTTCGTAGTCAGTGTTTCCTAAAATATAGGTATGTGATAAACAGAAGATAGATAGATAGATGTATAGATAACTCTTACAAAGTGGAAATTACAATTAAATCTTATAATGTGAAAAGAATTAGACATCATGTTAACATACTGATGGTATAATAACTGCATAAAATTTATTAATGTGTACTAAATCTGTTTTTACTTTCTTAAAGAGAAGAATTCATCTGGAAATGTTCAGTATAAATCAGACAACAAAGAAGGATTTTAGCCTCCTGAAATTGATTAGTTGTTCAATTTTGTAACTTTGCTTCTTCGTCTTATTCCTGTTTCCCTGCATTCTCTTTCTTGTTGAAAATTTAGACCTAACTTTTAGATTAACACCCTCATCCTGCCATTTTCCCAATCTGCCAAACTCACACTTTCTGGTTAATATTTTGTTTAAAAAGGTCGTTTTCTTGTCCAACTTATTTGAAGAGTATAATATTATTCCATTCCTGATAACTCAAGGTTTTGTTTCTGCTGCTCTTTGTGACCATTCAGGTCAGATCAGATCAGTCTCTCAGTCGTGTCCGACTCTTTGCAACCCCATGAAATGCAGCACGCCATGCCTCCCTGTCCATCACCAACCCCCGGAGGTCACTCAGACTCACATCCATCGAGGCAGTGATGCCATCCAGGCATCTCATCCTCTGTCGTCCCCTTCTCCTCCTGCCCTCAATCCCTCCCAGCATCAGAGTCTTCTCCAATGAGTCAACACTTCGCATGACGTGGCCAAAATACTGGAGTTTCAGCTTTAGCATCATTCTTTCCAAAGAAATCCCAGGGCTGATCTCCTTCAGAATGGACTGGTTGGATCTCCTTGCAGTCCAAGGGACTCTCAAGAGTCTTCTCCAACACCAAAGTTCAAAAGCATCAATTCTTTGGCGCTCAGCCTTCTTCACAGTCCAGCTCTCACATCCATACATGACCACAGGAAAGACCATAGCCTTGAGTAGGCGAAACTTTGTTGGCAAAGTGATGTCTCTGCTTTTGAATATTCTATCTAGGTTGGCCATAACTTTCCTTCCAAGGAGTAAGCATCCTTTAATTTCATGGATGCAGTCACCATCTGCAGTGATTTTGGAGCCCAGAAAAATAAATTCTGACACTGTTTCCACTGTTTATCCATCTATTTCCCATCTAGTGATGGGACCAGATGCCATGATCTTCATTTTCTGAATTTGGAGCTTTAAGCCAACCTTTTGACTCTCTACTTTCACTTTCATCAAGTGGCTTTTTAGGTCCTCTTCACTTTCTGCCATAAGGGTGGTGTCATCTGCACATCTGAGGTGATTGAGATTTCTCCCAGCAATCTTAATTCCAACTTGTGTTTCTTCCAGTCCAGCATTTCTCATGATGTACTCTGCATATAAGTTAAATAAACATGGTGACAATATACAGCCTTGACGTACTCCTTTCCCTATTTTGAACCACTCTGTTATTCCATGACCAGTTCTAACTGTTGCTTCCTGACCTGCATACAAATTTCTGAAGAGGCAGATCAGGTGGTCTTGTATTCCCATCTCTTTCAGAATTGTCCACAGTTTATTGTGATCGACACAGTCAAAGGCTTTGGCATAGTCAATAAAGCAGAAATAGATGATTTTCTGGAACTCTATTGCTTTTTCCATGATCCAGCAGATGTTGGCAATTTGATCTCTGGTTCCTCTGCCTTTTTTAAAATCAGCTTGACCATCAGGAAGTTCAGGGTTCACATATTGCTAAAGCCTGGCTTGGAGAATTTTGAGCATTACTTTACTCGCGTGTGAGATGAGTGCAATTGTGCGGTAGTTTGAGCACTCTTTGGCATTGCCTTTCTTTGGGATTGGGATGAAAACTGACCTTTTCCAATCTTGTGGCCACTGCTGAGTTTTCCAAGTTTGCTGGCATATTGAGTGAAGCACTTTCACAGCATCATCTTTCAGGATTTGGAATAGCTCCTCTGGAATTCCATCACCTCCACTAGCTTTGTTCGTAGTGATGCTTTCTAAGGCCCACTTGACTTCACATTCCAGGATGTCTGGCTCTAGGTCAGTGATCACACCATCATGATTATCTGGGTCGTGAAGCTCTTTTTCTTACACATTTTCTGTGTATTCTTGCCACCTCTTCTTAATATCTTCTGCTTCTGTTAGGTCCATACCATTTCTGTCCTTTATCGAGCCCATCTTTGCATGAAATATTCCTTTGGTATCTCTGATTTTCTTGAATAGATCCCTAGTCTTTCCCATTCTGTTGTGTTCCTCTATTTCTTTGCATTGATTGCTGAAGAAGGCTTTCTTAACTCTTCTTGCTATTCTTTGGAACTCTGCATTCAGATGTTTATATCTTTCCTTTTCTCCTTTGCTTTTTGCTTCTCTTCTTTTCACAGCTATTTGTAAGGCCTCTGCAGACAGCCATTTTGCTTTTTTGCATTTCTTTTCCATGGGGATGGTCTTGATCCCTGTCTCCTGTACAATGTCACAAACCTCATTCCATAGTTCATCAGGCACTCTACCTATCAGATCTAGGCCCTTAAATCTATTTCTCACTTCCACTGTATAATCATAAGGGATTTGATTTAGGTCATACATGAATGGTCTCTTGGTTTTCCCTACTTCCTTCAATTTCAGTCTGAATTTTGCAATAAGGAGTTCATGGTCTGTTCCACAGTCAGCTCCTGGTCTTGTTTTTGCTGATTGTATAGAGCTTCTCCATTTTTGGCTGCAAAGAATATAATCGATCTGATTTCGGTGTTGACCATCTGGTGATGTCCATGTATAGAGTCTTCTCTTGTGTTGTTGGAAGAGGGTATTTGCTATGACCAGTGCATTTTCTTTGCAAAACTCTGTTAGTTGTTGCCCTGCTTCATTCCGTATTCCAAAACCAAATTTGCCTGTTACTCCAGGTGTTTCTTGACTTCCTACTTTTGCATTCCAGTCCCCTATAATGAAAAGGACATCTTTTTTGGGTGTTAGTTCTAAAAGGTCTTGTTGGTCTTCATAGAACCGTTCAACTTCAGCTTCTTCAGCATTACTGGTTGGGGCATAGACTTGGATTACTGTGACATTGAATGGTTTGCCTTGGAAATGAACAGAGATCATTCTGTCGTTTTTATGATTGCATCCAAATACAGCATTTAGGACTTTTTTTGGACCATGTTTGCCACTCCATTTCCTCTGAGGGATTCCTGCCCTCAGTAGTAGATATAATGGTACTCTGAGTTAAATTCACCCATTCCAGTCCATTTTATTTCGCTAATTCCTAGAATGTCAACATTCACTCTTGCCATCTCTTGTTTGACCACTTCCAATTTGCCTTGATTCATGGACCTGACATTCCAGTTTCCTATGCAATATTGCTCTTTATAGCATCGGATTTTGCTTCTATCACCAGACACATCCACAGCTGGGTATCCTTTTGCTTTGGCTCCATCCCTTCATTCTTTCTGGAGTTACTTCTCCACTGATCTCCTGTAACATATTGGGCCCCTACTGACCTGGGGAGTTTCTCTTTCAGTATCCTATGACCTTTACATCCATATAATTACCTACTTTTAATGTAGTTTCATGTATTTTTCATCAATTAAGTCCAAAATATACATTTTATGTGGCTACCATTGCCTATATATGTGATTTTGCATAGATTTTTATGGAGCATCAGAATTGTTTTCTGCAGAGCTAGTGATATGGAACAGCATTATGGTGTCTTGCCACTTTGTAACTACTAAGATTAAATGAAATTGTCATTTATCATAGATCATATTACAACTCAAAAATATGAATAAGAATATATGATAATCTCAAACATTTACATTTTTGCAAATGAATTTTGCATCTTTTTAATATTTGAAAACAAGAAAAATATACTTGGTTTTTAATCCTCTCATGAATATGGCATTTCCTTGGAAGAATGAATAGTAAAATTGAAGTATTGTCACTTCTACGTGTTTGTGATTCTTTATTTGAACTGCCAAATAATTAGAAAGAATATAAAGAATACCAAAGTTGAATTACTGCATATTTTTCTTTATTCATAAGCATGAAGAATCACTACCTGAAAACTTTGAATTGCTCATATTTGATTATCTTTTTACTATGTGGTATTATAAATATGATTTTTTTTGTTTTATTTGAATAATAAAATGTTATAAAATTATTAAGAATATTCAATCCAGATTCAAGAGTACTATATATCAGTGACTTATTTAAAACCCTTGGCTCTGAAGCCTCGATTCTTTACCTTAAAACTCATCTATCTCACATTCTACAAATAGATATTCAATGGAAATTTAATTGTTGAATAAATTTTCCTGAGTTTTAAAGAAATATGGTACTCATTATTGAGCTTCAAAAATCAGAATTCATGTAAAAGTAGTCACTCATTTGGAAATTGCATCATAGTTAAAATTATTGTTTATTTTGATGATCTTGGGTTAAGAAATCTTATAAAAAATGGATTTTTCTAGAAAACTTCCTGTATTTGATGATCTAAATGGATGCTGTTTACCTAAGCAAGACTATGTTGAGGGAAACTTTCCTCTTATTTCACAACTCAACTAGCAGAGATTTTTTAGAAATTATCTGATAAAGTACCTGATAAAAATATATTCATGGTCATGTGTTAACTTACTCAACACAAAGTTATTAAGGTTTGTCAAAAGGTAGAAACTGTAGGTTTTAAAATGATTAAATATGTACACACTGCCATGTTTATTTATGAAAAATTCAGTTTTGTTTGCCATAAGAATTTCTAGGATAAGGGAAACAATGAATGATTTTCAAAAAAAATGTTTTGCAAAGAGATAGAAAAATTAATTTTGACTAAGACTTTTAGGAAAGAGCTAGGCTTTGGAAACTGAGTAGAATTTCAAAGAGCAAATGGTTGAAGGCATTTTCTAAAGAAAGAGGCAATAAGAGGCAATTGATGGAAGGAGAATAGCTTGATCATGCCTGGGGCATTGATAATGGATAGAAATCTGAAGAATAGTATGCAGGATGTCATGAGATGGGATGGGAATGTGTTGCTAATATATGTAGGATTAAATTTGTTACTCCTTGGAAGAAGTCCTGACCAACCTTGACAGCACATTAAAAAGCAGAGATATTATTTTGCCAATAAAGGTCAATCTAGTCAAGGCTATGTTTGTTTGTTTGTTTTTTCCAGTAGTCATGCATGGATGTGAGAGTTGGACTATAAAGAAAGTTGAGTACCGAAGAATTGATGCTTTTGAACTGTGGTGTTGGAGAAGACCCTTGAGAGTCCCTTGGATTGCAAGGAGATCCAACCAGTCCATCCTAAAGGAGAACAGTCCTGGGTGTTCATTGAAAGGACTGATGTTGAGGCTGAAACTCCAATACTTTGGCCCCCTGATGCAAAGAACTGACTCATTTGAAAGTACCCTGATGCTGGGAAAGATTGAAGGCAGGAGGAGAAGGGGAGAACAGAAGATGAGATGGTTGGATGGCATCACTGACTCAAAGGACATGGGTTTGGGTAAACTCCAAGATTTGGTGATGGACACGGAGGTAAGCCATGCTGCAGTCCATGATGTTACACAGTCAGACATGGCTGACGACTGAACTAAACTGAACTGAAATTTATTATAGATAAGAACCTTAAATACTTTCAAACCTGAATAGTGACAAGAAAGGTGTACGACTGCCATTATTTATTACAGTTCTGAGATAGGAATTCTGTGAAGAACAATGAATTATTTTAGCCAAGGTATGGAGTGAATATAGGAATGGCCACCATTGTTTAACTGTTTATCTGGCAAATGATAATCCCCTTCTCAGACTATTTTTATTCCTCGGATGTGTACTTCTTTGCTTTCATCTGGGGATATACTTTATATATATACAGTTCAGTTTGGTTCAGTTCAGTCACTCAGTCGTGTCCCACTCTTTGCAACTCCATGAATCGCAGCACACCAGGCCTCCCTGTCCATCACCAACTCCCAGAGTTCACTCAGACTCACGTCCATTGAGTCGGTGATGCCATCAAGCCATCTCATCCTCCGTCGTCCCCTTATTCTCCTGACCCCAATCCCTCCCAGCATCAGAGTATTTTCCAATGAGTCAACTCTTCACATGAGGTGGCCAAAATACTGGAGTTTCAGCTTTAGCTTCATTCCTTCCAAAGAAATCCCAGGACTGATTTTGTTTAGAATGGACTACTTGGATCTCCTTGCAGTCCAAGGGACTCGGAAGAGTCTTCTCCAACACCACAGTTCCAAAGCGTCAATTCTTCATTGCTCAGCTTTCTTCACAGTCCAACTCTCACATCCCCACATGACTACTGGAAAAACCATAACCTTGAGTAGACAGGCTACAACAAAACTCTACAACAAAAGTTGACTTTTGTTGGCAAAGTAATGTCTCTGCTTTTGAATATGCTATCTAGGTTGGTCAGAACTTTCCTTCCAAGCCTTTTAATTTCATGGCTGCAATCACCATATGGAGTGATTTTGTAGCCCTCCCCCCAAAAAAATAAAGCCTGACTTTGTTTCCCCATCTATTTCCCATGAAGTTATGGGACCGGATGCCATGATCTTAGTTTTCTGAATGTTGAGCTTTAAGGCAACTTGTTCACTCTCCTCTTTTGCTTCCATCAGGAGACTTTTGAGTTCCTCTTCACTTTCTGCCATAAGGGTGGTGTCATCTGCGTATCTGAGGTTATTGATATTTCTCCCCCAATCTTGATTCCAGCTTGTGCTTCTTCCAGCCCAGGGTTTCTCATGATGTACTCTGCATATAAGTTAAATAAGCAGGGTGATGATATACAGCCTTGACATACTCCTTTTCCTATTTGGAACTAGTCTCTTGTTCCATGTCCAGTTCTAACTGTTGCTTCCTGACCTGCATATAGGTTTCTCAAGAGGTATATATGAATTGGTAATTTACATGTATGCAAAATATATTCTGGAGAAGGCAATGGGACCCCACTCTATTAATCTTGCCTGGAAAATCCCATGGACGGAGGAGCATGGTATGCTGCAGTCCATGGGGTCATTAAGAGTCGGATACAACTGAGCGACTTCACTTTCACTCTTCAGTTTCATGCATTGGAGAAGGAAATGGCAACCCATTCCAGTGTTCTTGCCTGGATAATCCCAGGGACAGGGGAGCCTGGTGGGCTGGCGTCTATGGGGTCGCACAGAGTCGGACATGACTGAAGTGACTTACCAGCAGCAGCAGCAAAGTATTTTCAACTGTGTTCAACTCTTTGCCGCCCTTTGTACTATAGGAATCCAGGGTCGACTGTCTATGAGTTCTCCAGGCAAGAATACTGAAGTGGTTACTGCGCCTTCCTCTGTGGAATCTTCCTAACTTAAGGGTCAAACCTGAGTGTCTTTCAGCTCCTGCATTACAGGTAGAATTTTTATTGCTGAGCCACCAGGGAAGCCCAATAGTTTATTTATCCTCCCTTTATCTTTGTTTTCACTTTATCTCTCCATTTCTTTAAGGATTTAGTGTTATGTTGACCAGTTCCCTCTTGTCAAGATCCTAAGCATTGCAATCAATCACTCTTGTCTTCCAAATCACTGAACAAAAGCTGAGTTCCACTAACCTCTCAGGAAAGAAAAAAAAAAAAAGAAAAAGGTATTGTTTATGGTATTTTTATTATAACAGTCCAAGCAGATTAAGACAATAATCCACACAATAACCAGGCATCTAGAGTTCATTAAAAGACAATACATGGAAGAATATATACTGTTTGATTTCAGTTATGTAAAATTCAGAAACCAACACAAGGGATCTACAGTGATACAAATGATCACATCATCATCATCATCATCATCATCACATCATGTAGTTGCTCAGTCGTGTCCAACACTTTGCTACTCCCATGGTCTGCCAGGCTTCTCTGTCTATGTGGATATCCAGGCAAGAATGCTGGAGTGGGTTGTCAGTTCCTTCTCTAGGAGTTCTTCCTGACCCAGGGATTGAACCCAGGTGTCCCACATTGCAGGCAGATTCTTCATCATCTGAGTGACCAGGGAAGCCTGTTAAAAGTGAAGATGCAGATAATTTGAGGGATAGTAACTGAGAAAGGAGTTGAGATGTGGTCTGAAGTAGTGTTAATCTTCTTCTTGCCTTTGAAGAAGGTTGTTAAGTTTGCTTACTGTGTTAATAATTCATTACGCTGTATATGTTTGTGTTGTGTACATTTTGCATGTGTGTAAGTGGAAAGTGAAAAGGTTGGCTTAAAGCTCAACATTCAGAAAACGAAGATCATGGCATCTGGTCCCATCACTACATGGGAAATAGATGGGGAAACAGTGGAAACAGTGTCAGACTTTGTTTTTCTGGGCTCTAAAATCACTGCAGATGGTGACTGCAGCCATGAAATTAAAAGACGCTTACTCCTTGGAAGGAAAGGTATGACCAACCTAGATAGCATATTCAAAAGCAGAGACATTACTTTGCCAACAAAGGTTCGCCTAGTCAAGGCTATGGTCTTTCCTGTGGTCATGTATGGATGTGAGAGCTGGACTGTGAAGAAGGCTGAGCGCCAAAGAATTGATGCTTTTGAACTGTGGTGTTGGAGAAGACTCTTGAGAGTCCCTTGGACTGCAAGGAGATCCAACCGGTCCATTCTGAAGGAGATCAATCCTGGAATTTCTTTAGAAGGAATGATGCTAAAGCTGAAACTCCAGTATTTTGGCCACCTCATGCGAAGAGCTGACTCATTGGAGAAGACTCTGATGCTGGGAGGGATTGAGGGCAGGAGGAGAAGGGGACGACAGAGGATGAGATGGCTGGATGGCATCACTGACTCGATGGATGCGAGTCTGGGTGACCTCTGGGAGCTGGTGATGGATAGGGAGGCCTGGCGTGCTGCAGTTCATGGGGTCGCAAAGAGTCAGACACGACTGAGCGACTGATCTGATCTGATTAAATTCACTATAAAGATTCAGTTCAGTTCAGTTCAGTTGCTCAGTGGTGTCTGACTGTTTGTGACACCATGAATTGCAGCACGCCAGGCCTCCCTGTCCATCACAAACTCCTGGAGTTCACTCAGACTCACGTCCCTTGAGTCAGTGATGCCATCCAGCCATCTCATCCTCTTTTGTCCCCTTCTCCTCCTGCCCCTAATCCCTCCTGGCATCAGAGTCTTTTCCAATGAGTCAACTCTTCACATGAGGTGGCCAAAATAATATTAAACATATATAAAAATAATACTAGTCTTCAAAGAAGGAAAGCTTCATTCCATTATGAAAGCATTCTGTTTGTAAAAGGTGGAGCATATCAATTTGCTCTGGCTGCCATAATTCAGTACCCACACACTGGGAGGCTTAAACCAGAGAGATGAATTTTCTCCTAGTTTGGAGGCTATAAATTCAAGATCAAAATGTCAGTAGGGTTGGTTTGATTCTGAAGCCTCTGTCTGGCTTGCAGATGGCTGTCATTTCCCTGTGTCTGGAGGTGCTCTATCTATCCTCTGTGAGTTTCTATGTACTACTCTCCTTTTTTTTTTTTTTTTTTTTAATGATAATAAAGACAGAAGTAATATTGTGTTGGGACCCACTCATATGAAGTTATGACACTTTAATTTCCTCTTTAAAGGCACTATCTCCAAATTCAGTCATATTCTGAAGTACTGACAGTAGAGATTTTGATATATGGATTATCAGATCAGTTCAGTTTAGCCGCTCAATTGTGTCTGACTCTCTGCGACTCCATGAAGTGCAGTATGCCAGGGCTCCATGTGCATCACCAACTCCGGGGGTTTACTTAAACTCATGTCCATCGAGTCAGTGATGCCATCCAGCCATCTCATCCTCTGCCATCCCTTCTCCTCCTGCCCCCAGTCCCTCCCCCATGAGGGTCTTTTCCAATGAGTCAACTCTTCACATGAGGTGGCCAAAGTATTGGAATTTCAGCAACAGTGCTTTCAATGAACACACAGGGCTGATCTCATTTAGAATGGACTGGTTGGATGTCCTTGCAGTTTAAGGTACTCTCAAGAGTCTTCTCCAACACCACAGTTCAAAAGCATCAATTCTTCAGTGCTCAGCTTTCTTCACAGTCCAACTCTCACATCCATACATGACTACTGGAAAAACCATAGCCTTGACTAGACAGACCTTTGTTGGCAAAGTAATAATGTCTATGCTTTTCAATATGCTCTCTTGGTTGGTCATAACTTTTCTTCAAAGAAGTAAGCGCCTTTTAATTTCATGGCTGCAATCACCATCTGCAATGATTTTGGAGACCAAAAATTAAAGTCTGCCACTGTTTCCACTGTTTCCTATCTATTTCCCATGAAGTGATGGGACCAGATGCCATGATCTTAGTTTTCTGAATGTTAAGCCTTAAGACAACTTGTTCACTCTTCTCTTTTACTTTCATCAAGAGACTTTTTATTTCCTCTTCACTTTATGCCATAAGGGTGGTGTCACCTGCATATCTGAGGTTATTGATATTTCTCCTGGCAATCTTTATTGCAGCTTGTATTTCTTCCAGTCCCAGCATTTCTCATGATGTACTCTGCATATATATTAAATAAGCAGGATGATGATATACAGCCTTGATGTATACTCCTTGTCCTATTTGGAACCAGTTTGTTAATCCATGTCCAGTTCTAACTGCTGCTTCCTGACCAGCATATATTTTTCTCAAGAGACAGGTCAGGTATCAGATCAGATCAGATCAGATCAGGTCAGTCGCTCAGTCGTGTCCGACTCTTTGCGACCCCATGAACTGCAGGCGTGCAGGTCAGGTATAAAGGAACACAATTCAACCCATAAGACTAAGTAAGGTGGTAACACACTGTGACACAGTTATGATAATGGTGTGGAATAAATTGCATTAAGCTAAAATTGTAGCAAATATAATGTAGTATGAGCATCCATGACATATATCAATACTATGTTGTGGACTTCCCAATGTAAGAAGAAAAATATTGAGGCTGAATGTTGGATCCCATAGGAAATCTTCATGTACCCAGTTGTTATTTCTCCTGAGGACTCATGTACTGAAAAATAATTATCATATATAGAGGGAGGAGCTAAGATGGTGGAGGAATAGGAAAGGGAGAGCAATTTCTCCTCCACAAATTCATCAAAAGAACATTTAAACGCTGAGTAAATTCCACAAAACAATTTCTGAATGCCAGCAGAGGACATCAGGCACCCAGAAAAGCAACTCATTGCCTTCTAAAGGAGGTAAGAAAAATATAAAAGACAAAAAAGAGACAAAAGAGGGAGGGAAGGACTCTGTTGGGGGAAGGGAGTCTTAAAAAGAGAGACAGTTCCAAACACCAGGAAACATTGTCACTGCCAAGTCTGTGCCAAGCCTGGGAAGCACAGAGGGCAACATAACAGGGAGGAAAAATAAATAAACAATTAAAACCCACAGATTACGAGCCCTACGATAAGTTCCCCAGTGGAGAAGCAGCACAAACGCCTTCATCCGCCATTAGCAAGCGGGGGATGGGCAGGGAGGCCCGGTGCAGGCTTCATTGCTTAGAGTAAGGACTGGCCTGAATATCCCAAGCACTACCTGAGCGAAATAATTTGGGCTAATAAACCAGACTGTGGGATATCTACCACACAAAAAACAAGCCCTAACCTAAGACACTGCCAGGCCCGTGCACGGAACAAAGGACTGTACAGAGATAGCCGGCTGCAGACCATTCCCCTCCGGTGACAAGCAGCCAGAGCTGGAGGGGGTCAATCGCAGCCCCAGAGATCCAACATCCACCTGAGAACGTGGGCCAGATGTACACCTAGAAAACCGAGCGGCGGGGAGGCAATAATTCGCAGAAGCTGCGCTTACTAAATACCTCATTACCTGCGCTGCTGGATCCTGCAAAGGGCACAAAATGCAGGCCCAACTCAGCCTGGGCCTCTGAGGACTACCGGAGTGCCTGAACTTGAGTGGCTTAGACCTGGGAGGGGTAAGCAGCCCACGGCTGGCTGCAGATGGTTCCCGGAGCAACCTAGAGTCTGAGAAAAGTGGACAGGGAGGCTACACGCACTGTGAGTGGGAGCAGGCCCAGTGTGGCTGAGGCACTGTGAGCACACGCCAGTGTTATTTATTTGCAGCGTCCCCCTCCCTCCCTACAGTGCGACTGAACAAGTGAGCCTAAAAAAAAAAAAAAAAAAAAAAGGCTGTCCACCACCACTCCCTTTGTATCAGGGCAGAAATCAGACACTGAAGAGACCAGCAAACAGAAGAAGCTATAACAGAGGGAACCGCCGTGGAAGTGACAGGCAATAAACTAAAACCCCGTGATGTTTTATCAATAGTGCTGTATAGAAGGAGAAGTTTTGAGACTACTGTAAAAATAAGATCAATAACTGGAAGCAGGAGGCTTAAGTCCAAACCCTGACTCTAGGGAACATTAATTGACAGGAGCTTATCAAATGGCTCCATACCTACACTGAAACCAAGCATCACACAAGGGACAACAAGTTCCACAGCAAGACATACCAAGCAAATTCTCCAGCAACACAGGAACACAGCCCTGAGCTCCAATATACAGGCTACACAAAATCACCCCAAAATCATAGACAACTCATAACTCATTATTGGACACTTCATTGTACTCCAGAGAGAAGAAATCCAGCTCCATCCACCAGAACACCGACACAAGCTTCCCTAACCAAGAAACCTTGACAGGCTACCTGTAGAAACCAACACACAGTGAGGAAACGCCACAATAAATAAAACTTCACAAACTGCCAGAATACAGTAGGGACAACCCAAACTCAGCAATTTAAAAAAGATGAAGAGACAGAAGAATACCCAGCAGGTAAAGGAACAGGATAAATGCCCACCAAACCAAACAAAAGAGGAAGAAATAGCGAAGCTACCTGATAAAGAATTCCGAATAATGATAGTGAAATTAATCCAAAATCTGGAAATCAAAATGGAATCAGAGATAAATATTCTGGAGAAAAGCATTGAGAAGATGCAAGAAAGGTTTAACAAGGACCTAGAAGAAATAAAAAAGAGTCAATATACAATGAATAATGCAATAAATGAGATCAAAAACACTCTGGAGGCAACAAATAGTAGAATAACAGAGGCAGAAGATAGGGTTAGTGGATTAGAAGATAGAATGGTAGAAATAAATGAATCAGAGGAGAAAAAAGAAAAACGAATTAAAAGAAATGAGGACAATCTCAGAGACCTCCAGGACAATATTAAACGTTACAACATTTGAATCATAGGAGTCCCAGAAGAAGAAGACAAAAAGAAAGACCATGAGAAAATACTTGAGGAGATAATAGTTGAAAACTTCCCTAAAATGGGGGGGAAATGGAAATAATCACTCAAGTCCAAGAAACCCAGAGAGTCCCAAACAGGATAAACCCAAGGCGAAACACCCCAAGACACATATTAATGAAATTAACAAAGATCAAACACAAAGAACAAATATTAAAAGCAGCAAGGGAAAAACAACAAATAACACACAAGGGAATTCCCATAAGAATAACAGCTGATCTTTCAATAGAGACTCTCCAAGCCAGGAGGGAATGGCAAGACATACCTAAAGTGATGAAAGAAAATAACCCACAGCCCAGATTATTGTACCCAGCAAGGATCTCATTCAAATATGAAGGAGAAATCAAAAGCTTTATAGACAAGCAAAAGCTGAGAGAATTCAGCACCACCAAATCAGCTCTCCAACAAATACTAAAGGACATTCTCTAGACAGGAAACAAAAAATGGTGTATGAATTCGAACCCAAAACAATAAAGAAAATGGCAATGGGATCATACTTATCAATAATTACCTTAAATGTAAATGGGTTGAATGCCCCAACCAAAAGACAGAGACTGGCCGAATGGATAAAAAAACAAGTCCCCTACATATGTTGTCTACAAGAGACCCACCTCAAAACAGGGGACACATACAGACTGAAAGTGAAGAGCTAGAAAAAGATTTTCCATGCAAATAGGGACCAAAAGAAAGCAGGAGTAGCAATAGTCATATCAAATAAAATAGACTTTAAAACAAAGGCTGTGAAAAGAGACAAAGAATGTCACTACATAATGATCAAAGGATCAATCCAAGAAGAAGATATAATAACTATAAATATATATGCACCCAACATAGGAGCAGCACAATATGTAAGACAAATACTAACAAGTATGGAAGGAGAAATCAACAATAAAACAATAATAGTGGGAGACTTTATTACCCCACTCACACCAGTGGATAGATCAACTAAATAGAAAATTAACAAGGAAACACAAACTTTAAACAATACAATAGACCAGTTACACCTAATTGATATCTACAGGACATTTCATCCCAAAACAATGCATTTCACCTTTTTCTCAAGCGCACACGGAACCTTCTCCAGGATAGACCACATCCTGGACCATAAATCTAGCCTTGGTAAGTTCAGAAAAATTGAAATCATTCCAAGCATCTTTTCTGATCACAATGCAGTAAGATTAGATCTCAGTAACAGGAGAAAAACTATTAAAAATTCCAACATATGGAGGCTGAAAAATACACTCCTGAATAACCAACAATTCACAGAAGAAATCAAAAAAGAAATCAAAATTTGCATAGAAAAGAATGAAAATGAAAACACAACAACCCAAAACCTGTGGGACACTGTAAAAGCAGTCCTAAGGGGAAAGTTCATAGCAAAACAGGCATACCTCAAGAAACAACAAAAAAGTAAAATAAATAACCTAACTCTTCACCTAAAGCAACTAGAAAAGGAAGAAATGAAGCACCCCAAGGTTAGTAGAAGGAAAGAAATCTTAAAAATTAGGGCAGAAATAAATGCCAAAGAAACAAAAGAGACCATAACAAAAATCAACAAAGACAAAAGCTGGTTCTTTGAAAGGGTAAATAAAATTGACAAACCATTAGCCAGACTCATCAAGAAACAAAGGGAGAAAAATCAAATCAATTCAATTAGAAATGAAAATGGAGAGATCACAACAGACGACACAGAAATTCAAAGGATCATAAGAGACTACTATCAGCAACTTTATGGCAACGAAACAGACAACGTGGAAGAAAGGGACAAATTCTTAGAAAAGTACAACTTTCCAAAACTGAATCATGAAGAGATAGAAAATCTTAACAGATACATCACAAGCACAGAAATTGAAACTGTAATCAGAAATCTTCCAGCAAACAAAAGCCCAGGTCCAGACGGCTTCACAGCTGAATTCTACCAAAAATTTAGAGAAGAGCTAACACCTATCCTACTCAAACTGTTCCATAAAATTGCAGAGGAAGGTAAACTTCCAAACTCATTCGATGAAGCCACCATCACCCTAATACCAAAACCAGACAAAGATGCCACAAAAAAAGAAAACTACAGGCCAATATCACTGATGAACATAGATGAATAAATCCTTAACAAAATTCTAGCAATCAGAATCCAACAACACATTTAAAAGATCATACATCATGACCAAGTGGGCTTTATCCCAGGAATGCAAGGATTCTTCAATATCCGCAAATCAATCAACGTAACACACCACATTAACAAATTGAAAAATAAAAAACTTATGATTATCTCAATAGATGCAGAGAAAGCCTTTGACAAAGTTCAACATCCATTTATGATAAAAACTCTCCAGAAAGCAGGAATAGAAGGAACATACCTCAACATAATAAAAGCTATATATGACAAACCCACAGCAAACATTATCCTCAATGGTGAAAAATTGTAAGCATTTCCTCTAAAGTCAGGAAGAAGACAAGGATGCCCACTTTCACCATTACTATTCAACATAGATTTGGACGTTTTGGCCACAGCAATCAGAGCAGAAAAAGAAATGAAAGGAATCCAAATTGGAAAAGAAGAAGTAAAACTCTCACTGTTTGCAGATGACATGATCCTCTACATAGAAAACCCTAAAGACTCCACCACAAAAATACTAGAACTAATCAATGAATATAGTAAAGTAGCAGGATATAAAATCAACACACAGAAATCCCTTGCATTCCTTTACACCAATAATGAGGAAATAGAAAGAGAAATTAAGGAAACAATTCCATTCACCATTGCAATGAAAAGAATAAAATATTTAGAATATATCTACCTAAAAAACTAAAGACCTATATATAGAAAACTATAAAACACTGGTGAAAGAAATCAAAGAGGACACTAATAGATGGAGAAATATACTATGTTCATGGACTGGCAGAATCAATATAGTGAAAATGAGTATACTACCCAAAGCAATTTATAGATTCAATGCAATCCCCATCAAGCTACCAACGGTATTCTTCACAGAGCTAGAACAAATAATTTCTCAATTTGTATGGAAATACAAAAAACCTTGAATAGCCAAAGCTATCTTGAGAAAGAAGAATGGAACTGGAGGAATCAACCTGCCTCACTTCAGGCTCTACTACAAAGCCGCAGTCATCAAGACAGTATGGTACTTGCACAAAGACAGAAATATAGATCAATGGAACAAAATAGAAAGCCCAGAGATAAATCCACGCACCTATGGACACCTTATCTTTGACAAAGGAGGCAAGAATATACAATGGATTAAAGACAATCTCTTTAACAAGTGGTGCTGGGAAAACTGGTCAAAAACTTGTAAAAGAATAAAACTAAAGCACTTTTTAACACCATACACAAAAATAAACTCAAAATGGATTAAAGATCTAAATGTAAGACCAGAAACCATAAAATTCCTAGATGAAAACCTAGGCAAAACACTCTCTGACATACATCACAGCAGGATCCTCTATGACCCACCTCCCAGAATACTGGAAATAAAATAAAAAATAAACAAATGGGAACTAATTAAACATAAAAAGCTTCTGCACAACAAAGGAAACTATAAGCAAGGTGAAAAGACAGCCTTCAGAATGGGAGAAAATAATAGCAAATGAAGCAACAGACAAACAACTAATCTCAAAAATATACAAGCAACTCTTACAGCTCAATTCCAGAAAAATAAATGACTCAATCAAAAAATGGGCCAAAGAACTAAATAGACATTTCTCCAAAGAAGACATACAGATGGCTAACAAACACATGAAAAGATGCTCAACATCACTCATCATCAGAGAAATGCAAATCAAAACCACTATGAGGTACCATTTCACACCAGTCACAATGGCTGCGATCCAAAAGTCTATAAGCAATAAATGCTGGAGAGGGTCTGAAGAAAAGCGAACCCTCTTACACTGTTGGTGGGAATGCAAACTAGTACAGCCACTATGGAGAACAGTATGGAGATTCCTCAAAAAACTGGGAATAGAATTGCCTTATGACCCAGCAATCCCACTGCTGGGCATATACACTGAGAAAACCAGAATTGAAAGAGACATGTGTACTCCAATGTTTATAGCAGCACTGTTTATAATAGCCAGGACTTGGAAGCAACCTAGATGTCCATCCACAGATGAATGTATAAGAAACATGTGATACATATACACAATGGAGTATTACTCAACTATTAAAAAGAATACATTTGAATCAGTTCTAATGAGGTGGATGGAACTGGAGCCTATTATACAGAGTGAAGTAAGCCAGAAAGAAAAACACCAATACAGTATAGTAACACATATATATGGAATTTAGAAAGATGGTAACAATAACCCTTTATACGAGACAGCAAAAGAGACATTGATGTATAGAACAGTCTTTTGGACTCTAGGAGAGAGAGAGGGTGGGATGATTTGGGAGAATAGCATTGAAATATGTATAGTATCATATTTGAAACGAGTTGCCAGTCCAGGCTTGACGCCTGATATCAAATGCCTGGGGCTGGTTCACTGGGACGACCCAGAGGGATGGTATGGGGAGGGAGGAGGGAGGAGGGTTCAGGATGGGGAACACATGTATACCTGTGGTGGATTCATTTTGATGTAAGACAAAACTAATCCAATATTGCAAAGCCAAGTAAAATTAAATTAAAAAATATATCATATGTAGTTTTTATTATGTTAAGGTATGTTCCTTCTATTCCTGCTTTCTTGAGAGGTTTTATCATAAATGGATGTTGAATTTGGTCAAAGGCTTTCTCTACATCTATTGAGATAATCATATGGTTTTTATTTTTCAATTTGTTAATGTGGTGTATAGAACAATCTTTTGGACTCTGTGGGAGAGGGAAAGGTTGGGATGATTTGGGAAAATGCCATTGAAACATGTATAATATCATATATGAAGTGAGTAGCCAGTCCAGGTTTGATGCACAATACTGGATGCTTAGGGCTGGTGCACTGGGATGACCCAGAGGGATGATATGGGAAGGGAGGAGGGAGTTTCACCCTCACTTATTTGTGCTATCTCTTAGGAAAATGGTATCAAACTACAAATGATATAAAATCTGCCTTCATCATTCCTCAGAAAAGCCATTGATATTCTTTCTGAAGACAGCTTTCCCCCCATAGGCAGGTAGATTTCTTTATTCTGCATGTATTTATAACTTTACAAGGCCTACTTATTTGTTCAATCATGTATGATAGTAACATTATGTTTATGGTTTATAAATAACTAGATTAAAAAAAAAAAAAAAAGAAATGCCAATGACAGAAAAGTGCAGGCTTTTAGTGAATATACATTAACTCTACATAGAAAAGCAAACACTAATATTTTAGTTACTATTAGTATGAGTTTTCTTTTTCTTTTATTTCTTGCCCAAACATATTTCTTGCCCAAACAGAAGTCAACTCTAGCTTTCTCAAGCAAAAAAAAAAAAAAAAAAGTTTTGAAAACATGGTTTTGCGAATCAGTGTGTAGACAGAATACCAGGCATAAAGAAAAACCCAAGGAGTCTGAAGACCAGTAAGCTCCGACTTCATAGAGTCACTCTTCCTTTGCAGGTTCAGTCTGGCCTTTAGGTCACACTGAAATCAATTTAATGCAAAAATAATTTGCATTCAAGTGACCATCTTAAGTCACTAACTGACTCATGTACAATATCCATGGGCAAGCATTTGATTTCTGCATATTGCTCTTTGAACCAAGAATTTTGGCCCTCAGATTTCACAGTGAAACAAAAAATGAGACCAGGAAGAGAGAATTTTCATCACTGCCAACTACATACATTGAAATTCTCTATAAAATATCCTAACGATATGCTAATGGCTGGAGAATTTAAAAGTTGGCCAACTGTCAGGATATAATTATGTACATATATTTTTTAATAAAGTGAAGGAAAATTTCAGCTATTCACCTAGACAATTCTTATTCTATTGAGTCTGAAAAAGTTGGAAAGCAGAAAACTATCCAACTTAATTTTTTGTATTGTCCAGTAAGGAATTGATTATCCAAAATTATCCAAAAAGAATTAGGTCTTTTGGGAAATATTGGTCTTTGATATAATACTCTTTTCTCTTTATAAACTCTTTCTCACCTGTTTATATAATTAGATATAAAGATAAACAAATCTGACTGTAATATTTGAGGATGGTTATGCCAACAAAGATCCATATAGTCAAGGCTATGGTCATGTACGGATGTGAGAATTGGACTGTGAAGAAAGCTGAGTGTCTAACAGGAGATGTGAGTTAGGTCCCTGGTTAGGAAGATCCCCTGGAGTAGGAAATAGCAACCCACTCCAGTATTCTTGCCTTGAAAATTTCCTGGACAGAGGAGCCTGGCAGGTTACTATCCATGGGGTTGCAAAGAGTCAGACATGACTGAGCACTCATGGTCAATGGTCATTCTCTTAAGTTACCTAGTTATGAATTGCAGTTTATGTAGCAAGAGATAAGTGGAACATTGTGCAAAAATAAATCAGAGAAGCAAGCTTTTGAATATCTATATAAATGCATATATATTCCAAGTTTGAGGAAAAATGTTTGAAAACCGTATATACATAGATAGACAGATATAGATATAGATTATAATATATAAAATAACTTGTTATTTGTATAGATAGAAGATATAGATATAGATATATATATATGACAAATAACTTGTAGCCAAAGTACATGAAGAATCCTCACAGACAGTAAGACAACAAACAACTTAATAAAAATTGAACAAAGAATTGAACAAATTAAGTCTCATAAAGAAGATATATACAAAGAAATCCACTTCAGACCTAGAGACACAAACAGACTGAAAATGAGGGAATGTAAGAAGATATTCCATGCAAATGAAAATCAAAAGAAACCTGGAAAAGTAACATTCATATGAGACAAGATAGACTTTAAAATAAAGAATGTTAAAAGAGACACTACACAATGATCAAGGGATCAATCCATGAAGAAGACATAACAATTGTAAATATATATGCACCCAATACAGGAACACTTCAATATATAAGGCAAGTGCTAATATCTATAAAAGGGGAAATAGGCAGTAACATAACAATAGTGGGGAGCTTTAACAATCAAATTATACCCACCCAGGCAGATCACCCAGGCAGAAAATTAATAAGTAAACCAAGTCTTAAAATTAAATCAAATATTAGATTTGATATTTGTAGGACATTTCATCTGAAAGAACAAGAATATAATTTCATCACAAATAAGCATGGGACATTTTCAACAATAGATCATATCATGGATCACAAACCAAGCCTTGGTAAAATTTTTAAAAATTGAATTAATAACAAGCATCTGTTTCCAACAACAATATGAGAACTCCATTACAAGATAAAGCTATAAAAAGCACAAACATATGGAAGCTAAACAATATGTGACTAAACAACCAATAAATCACTGAAGAAAAAAAGAAGAAATCAAAAAATACCTAGAGACAAATGACAACAAAAGCATGACAATCCAAAACCTAAGGTATTCAGCAAAAGCAGTCCTAAGAAGGAAGTTAATTGCAATACACTCTTACCTCAGGAAACAAGAAAAATCACAAATAAACAACCTTCAGATCAGATCAGTCGCTCAGTCATGTCCGACTCTTTGCGACCCCATGAATAGCAGCACGCCAGGCCTCCCTATCCATCACCAGCTCCTGGAGGTCACTCAGACTCACACCCATCGAGTCAGTGATGCCATCCAGCCATCTCATCCTCTGTTGTTCCTCTTCTCCTCCTGCCACCAATCCCTCCTAGCATCAGAGTCTTCTCCAATGAGTCAACTCTTCGCATGAGGTGGCCAAAATACTGGAGTTTCAGCTTTAGTATCATTCCTTGCAAAGAAATCCCAGGGCTGATCTCCTTCAGAATGGACTGGTTGGATCTCCTTGCAGTCCAAGGGACTCTCAAGAGTCTTCTCCAACACCACAGTTCAAAAGCATCAATTCTTCGGTTCTGAGCCTTCTTCACAGTCCAGCTCTCACATCCATACATGACCACAGGAAAGACCATAGCCTTGACTAGGCGAACCTTTGTTGGCAAAGTAATGTCTCTGCTTTTGAATATGCTATTTAGCTTGGTCATAACTTTCCTTCCAAGGAGTAAGTGTCTTTTAATTTCATGGCTGCAGTCAAAATATTCAGTGATTTTGGAGCCCGAGGGGGAAAAGAGGGAATACAACCTTACAGTACACCTAAAGTAACTAGAGAAAGAATAAACAAAACCTGAAATTAATAAAAGGAATCAAAGTTGATGTGTGGCAGAACAAATACAATACTGTAAAGTAATTAGCCTCCAATTAAAATAAATTTATATTTAAAAAATAAAGTGAAAGTGAGAGGGAAAAGAATAAAGAGAAAAAAACATAAAAACCAGAGCATAAATAAATGAAAAATATAAAGAAAATAATAACACAGGTCAGTGAAACTAAAAGCTGGTTCTTTGATAATATAAAGTTGATAACATTCAGTCAGAGTCATCAAGAGAAGCAAAGAGAAGACTGAAGTCAAGTTGAAGGTCAGGAAGTGTGGCGGTGAGGAGATACCCCTTGTCCAAGGTAAGGAGCAATGGTTGCACTTTGCTGGAGCATCCGTGAAGAGATATCCCACGCCCAAGGTAAGAGAAATCCAAGTAAGATGGTAGGTGTTGTTTGCCTTGATTCATGGACCTGACATTCCAGTTTCCTATGCAATATTGCTCTTTACAGCATCGGACCTTGCTTCCCTCACCAATCACATGTACAGCTGGGTATTGTTTTTGCTTTGACTCCATCCCTTCATTCTTTCTGGAGTTATTTCTCCAGTAGAATATTGGGCACCTACTGACCTGGGGAGTTTCTCTTTCAGTATCCTATCATTTTGCCTTATCATACTGTTCATAGGGTTCTCAAGGCAAGAAAACTGAAGTGGTTTGCCATTCCCTTCAGTGGACCACATTCTGTCAGATCTCTCCACCATGACCTGCCCATCTTGTGTTGCCCCACGGGCATGGCTTAGTTTCATTGAGTTAGACAAGGCTGTGGTCCTAGTGCAATTAGATTGACTAGTTTTCTGTGAGTATGGTTTTAGTGTGTTTGCCCTCTGATGCCCTCTTGCAACACCTACCATCTTACTTAGGTTTATCTTACCTTGGGCGTGGGGTATCTCTTCATGGATGTTCCAGCAAAGCGCAGCCATTGCTCCTTACCTTGGACAAAGGGTATCTCCTCACCACCGCCCTTCCTGACCTTCAAGGTGGGATAGATCCTCTAGGCCCTCTTGCGCCCACACAGTCACGATTCCTTGAACGTGGGGTTAGTCCTCCTGGCCACCGCCCCTGGCCTTGGGAGTGGGTTGCTCCTCCCAGCCACCGCCCCTGGCCTTGGGCATGGATATACTTAAGTCTTTAATTATTACAACAATATTCACACAGTTACACTATGGATTAAATTAGGAATATTATCAATCTACCTAAACTTTCTTGTCACATTTTAGACAGGCTGGCATGTAGTAGGTATAAGATAAAGATTAATTGCAGTTACTTCACTGCTGTCTCATATTTAGCTTATGTTTAAAACTATATTTGTGACTATGTGGTGGGAAGGCTTTATTAATAATAGTTGTCTTTTATATAATTATTGTGATTTGTGATTTGAAATGCAATAATCTAAACACTACATACATTTACTTAAAGGTCACTGAAAAATATACTAACAAAATTACACAGCAGTTACTATCATGATCATTGTTCTTTTATAGTTGAGGGATTTAAAGCACAGACAGCTGGAGAGCTAAGTCGTAATGAAAACTGGATTGGAACCCAAGTTCCTTACTCCAAAGCTTAAGATAGATTGGCTCTCCATGAGTCAGATTCATATTATTGATTTCACATTTTGCATAAGAACACTGAAGCTTAATATTTCAAGGCATTTGGTGAGTAGTTTACAGGTATAATACAAATTTAGATGTGTGTAAAGTCAAGCTCATGATGTTAATCATGAAGGTGATTAGGGCATTAATAAGTGTGGTCACCATGAGACAAACTGAGGTCAAAGTTACTGAATGACTGACATATTTACTGAAAACACAGAACATTACTCTCAGGGATTCGCACTGAACATCTTTTCTGATAGCTAAGATGTGCATGTAGAAATTTGAGTGAGAAGAGAAGGATGAGGAGACAAGTAGGAGAATATAGCAAATGTTAGATTCTTGCTTTAAACAGTTATAAACAACAACAAAAAGCTAGTCAAAATGCAGTGGTTCACTAAATACTTCACAAACCCAAGAAAACAACATTGGAATAGAAAGTAAATTAATTTAAACTATCAGGTGCTAGCTATGTTTCATTTCACTATGTGTTAACAAAAATCTTAAATAAATAAAAACTGTTTCAGATCACTATATAAACTATAGAATAATGACAAAATATAGATTTGTGGGAATGATACTAACTGATACATGGGATTTCTTAAGTATTTAAACACATATTCTTCCTCTCATATCCACAAAAGTCTATTTTTGTACCAATAAAGCCAATCTGGTAACCACAGAATCCACTTACCAAAGAAGGAGCTATTTTCCTATTACCTGAATGACTAATTTCACCAACAGTATCAAGGACTTTTACATACATTCAAATGTCATTAGGGAACTAATATCTGAGATTCCAATGGGACATCGTTTCCAAGGGACTCCTAGGGTATAATTAGTAGGTTATTGCCACTGTGATTTTTTTCTGAATTATCTATTTTATTGTTTTGATCTACATGTTTATCTTCACTCGATTATCATACAGTTATCATTCCTAGAGCTTCATATTAAATCTTTTTTTAAAAATTGTATTTATTTATTTATTTTTTGGAGGCTAATTACTTTACAATATTGTATTGGTTTTGCCCTAAAATGACATGAATCTGCCACAGGTGTACATGTGTTCTTCATCCTGAACCTCTCTCACACCTCCCTCCCCATTCCATCCACATGGAAAAGAAATGCAAAACAAAACAAAACAAAACCCAAAATGGCTGTGTGGGGAGGCCTTACAAATAGCTGTGAAAAGAAAACAAGTGAAAAGCAAAGGAGAAAAGGAAAGATATAAGCATCTGAATGCAGAGTTCCAAAGAATAGCAAGAAGAAAAAAGAAAGCCTTCTTCAGCAATCAGTGCAAAGAAATAGAGGAACACAACAGAATGGGAAAGACTAGGGATCTCTTCAAGAAAACCAGAGATACCAAAGGAACATTTCATGCAAAGGTGGGCTCAATAAAGGACAGAAATGGTATGGACCTAACAGAAGCAGAAGATATTAAGAAGAGATGGCAAGAATACACAGAAGAACTGTAAGAAAAAGAGCTTCACGATCCAAGATAATCATTATGGTGTGATCACTGACCTAGAGCCAGACATCCTGGAATGTGAAGTCAAGTGGGCCTTAGAAAGCATCACTACAAACAAAGCTAGTAGAGGTGATGAAATTCCAGTTGAGCTATTCCAAATCCTGAAAGATGATGCTGTGAAATTGCTGAACTCAATATGCCAGAAAATTTGGAGAACTCAGCAGTGGCCACAGGACTGGAAAAAGTCAGTTTTCATTCCAATCCCAAAGAAAGGCAATGCCAAAGAATGCTCAAACGACTGCAAATTGCACTCATCTCACACGCTAGTAAAGTAATGCTCAGAATTCTCCAAGCCAGGCTTCAGCAATATGTGAACCGTGAACTTCCTGACGTTCAACCTGGCTTTAGAAAAGGAAGAGGAACCAGAGATCAAATTGCCAATATCCGCTGGATCATGGAAAAACAAGAGAGTTCCAGAAAAAAAAAAAAAATCTATTTCTGCCTTATTGACTATGCCAAAGCCTTTGACTGTGTGGATGACAATCAACTGTGGAAAATTCTGAAAGAGATGGGAATACCAGACCACCTGATCTGCCTCTTGAGAAATTTGTATGCAGGTCAGGAAGCAACAGTCAGAACTGGACATGGAACAACAGACTGGTTCCAAATAGGAAAATGAGTTCGTCAAGGGTGTATATTGTCACCCTGTTTATTTAACTTCCATGCAGAGTACATCATGAGAAATGCTGGACTGGAAGAAACATAAGCTGGAATCAAGATTGCCGGGAGAATTATCAATAACCTCAGACATGCAGATGACACCACCCTTATGGCAGAAAGTGAAAAGGAACTAAAAAGCCTCTTGATGAATGTGAAAGTGGAAAGTGAACAAGTTGGCTTAAAGCTCAACATTCAGAAAACGAAGATCATGGCATTCGGTCCCATCACTTCATGGGAAATAGATGGGTAAACAGTGGAAACAGTGTCAGACTTTATTTTTCTGGGCTCCAAAATCACTACAGATGGCGATGGCAGCCATGAAATTAAAAGACACTTACTACTTGGAAGGAAAATTATGACCAACCTAGATCACATATTCAAAAGCAGAGACATTACTTTGCCAAAATAGTTCTCCTAGTCAAGGCTATGGTTTTTCCTGTGGTCATGTATGGATGTGAGAGCTGGATTGTGAAGAAGGCTGAGCGCTGAAGAATTGATGCTTTTGAACTGTGGTGTTGGAGAAGACTCTTGAGAGTCCCTTGGACTGCAAGGAGTTTCCACCAGTCCATTCTGAGGGAGATCAGCCCTGGGATTTGTTTGGAAAGAATGATTCTAAAGCTGAAACTCCAATAATTTGGCCACCTCATGTCAAAAGTTGACTCATTGGAGAAGATTCTGATGCTGGGAGGGATTGGGTGCAAGAGGAGACGGTGACGACCGAGGATGAGATGGTTGGATGGCATCACTGACTCGATGGACTTGAGTCTGGGTGTACTCCAGGAGTTAGTGATGGACAGGGGGGCCTTGCGTGCTGTGATTCATGGGGTCGCAAAGAGTCAGACACGACTGAGCGACTGATCTCATCTCATCTCATCTATACAAAAGTGCTTCTTCGAACCTCTTCTTAGTATCTTCTGATCCTGTTAGGTCGATACCATTTCTGTCCTTTATCAAGCCCATCTTTGCATGAAATGTTTCCTTGGTATCTCTAATTTTCTTGAAAGGATCTCTAGTCTTTCTCATTCTGTTGTTTTCCCTCCATTTCCTTGCATTGATCACTGAGGAAGGCTTTCTTATCTCTTCTTGCTATTCTTTGGAACTCTGAATTCAGATGCTTATATCTTTCCTTTTCTCCTTTGCTTTTCACTTCTCTTCTTTTAGCAGCTATTTGTAAGGCCTCCCCAGCCAGCCATTTGCCTTTTTTGAATGTATTTTCCATGAGGATGATCTTGATCCCTGCCTCTTTTACAATGTCAAGATCCTCCATCCATAGTTCATCAGGGACTCTGTCTATCAGATCTAGTCCCATAAATCTATTTCTCATTTCCACTGTATAGGTCATACCCAAATGGTGTATTGGTTTTCCCTACTTTCCTCAATTTAAATCTGAATTTGGCAATAAGGAGTTCATGATCTGAACCACAGTCAGCTCCTTGTCCTGTTTTTGCTGACTTTATAGAGCTTTTCCATCTTTGGCTGCAAAGAATATAATCAATCTGATTTCGGTGTTGACAATCTGGTGATGTCCATGTGTAGAGTCTTTCTTGTGTTGTTGGAAGAGGGTGTTTGCTATAACCAATGTGTTCCCTTGTAAACCTCTGTTAGTCTTTGCCCTGCTTCATTCCGTATTCCAAGGCCAAATTTGCCTGCTACTCCAGGTGTTTCTTGACTTCTTACTTTTGAATTCCAGTCCCCTATAATAAGAAGGACATCTTTTTTTTTTTTTTTTGTTGGTCGTTAGTTCTAAAAGATCCTGTAAGTCTTCATAGAACTGCTCAAGTTGAGCTTCTTCAGTGTTACTGGTTAGGGTATAGGCTTGGATCACCGTGATATTGAATGGTTTGCCTTGGAAACAGAGATCATTCTGTTGTTTTTGAGACTGCACTCAAGTACTGTATTTTGGTCTTTTTTGTTGACCACGATGGTCATTTGATGACCATTTGATTACCATTTCTTCTAAAGGATTTCTGCCCACAGTAGTAGATATAATATTCATTTGAGTTAAATTCACCCATTTCAATCCATTTTAGTTCATTGATTCCTAGAATTTCGACGTTCATTCTTGCCATCTCCTGTTTGACTACTTCCAATTTTCTTTGATTCATGGGCCTAAAATTCCAAGTTCCTATGCAATATTGCTCTTACAGCATCAGACCTTGCTTCTATCACCTGTCATATCCACAACTAGATTTTCTTTTTTTTTTCCTTTGGTTCCATCCCTTCATTCTTTCTGGAGTTATTTATCCACTGATCTCCTGTAGCATATTGGGCACCTACCGACCTGGGGAGTTCCACTTTCAGAATCCTATCCTTTGGTCTTTTCATACTGTTCGTGATCTACTCAAGGCAAGAATAGGAAAGTGGTTTGACATTCCCTTCTCCAGTGACCACAATCTGTCAGACCTCTCCGTCATGACCCGTCCATCTTGTGTAGACCCTCACGGCATGGCTTATTTTCATTGAGTTAGACAAGGCTGTGGTCCATGTGATCAGATTGGCCAGTTTTCCGTGACTATGGTTTCAGCGTGTCTGCCCTCTTATGCCCTCTAATGATACCTACCGTCTTACTTTGGTTTCTCTTACCTTGGACGTGGGGTATCTTCTTCACAGCTGCTCCAGCAAAGCATAGCTGCTGCTCCTTACACTGGACGAGCTCGCCCCTCCTGACTTTGAACGTGGAGTAGCTCCTCTCAGCCCTATGCGCCCACTCAACCACCACTCCTTGGACGTGGGGTTGATCTTCTCGACCACCACCCCTGACCTTGGACATAGGGTACCTCCGTTACAGCCATGTATGGGCTTCTCCAGTGGCTCAGAGTTAAAGAGTCTGTCTGCAGTGCAGGAGACATAGGAGACCTGGGTTCAATTACTGGGTAGGGAAAATCCCCTGAATGAGGGCATGGCAACCCACTCCACTATTCTTGCTTGGAGAATCCTATGGACAGGGGAGCATGGTGACAATATATAGACTTGACTTACTCCTTTTCCTATTTTGAATCAGTCTGTTGTTCCATGTCCAGTTCTAACTGTTGCTTCCTGACCTGCATATAGCTTTCTCAAGAAGCAGGTCAGGTGGCCTGGTATTCTGATCTCTTTCAGAATTTCACACAGTTTATTGTGATCCATACAGTCAAAGGCTTTGGCATAGTCAATAAAGCAGAAATATATGTATTTCTGGAACTCCTTTGCTTTTTCCATGATCCAGCGGATGTTGGCAATTTGATCTCCGGTTCCTCTGCCTTTTTAAAACGAGCTTGAACATCTGGATGTTCACCGTTCACATACTGCTGAATTTCATGGTTCACATTCTCCTGGCTTGGAGAATGTTGAGCATTACTTTACTAGCGTCTGAGATGTGTGCAATTGTTTGATAGTTTGAACATTCCTTGGCATTGCCTTTCTTTGACATTGGAGTGAAAACTGACCTTTTCCAGTCCTGTGGCCACTGCTGAGCTTTCCAAATTTGCTGGCATATTGAGTGCAGCACTTTCAAAGCATCATCCTTTAGGATTTGAAATAGCTCAACTGGAATTCCGTCACCTCCACTAGCTTTGTTCATAGTGATGCTTTCTAAGGCCCACTTGACTTCACATTCCAGGATGTCTGGCTCTAGGTGAGTGATCGTACCATCATGATTATCTTGTTTGTGAAGATCTTTTTTGTACAGTTCTTCTGTGTATTTTTGCCACCTCTTCCTAATATCTTCTGCTACTGTTAGGTCCATACCATTTCTGTCCATTATCGAGCCAATCTTTGCATGAAATATTACCTTGGTATCTCTAATTTTCTTGAAGAGATCCCTAGTCTTTCCCATTTTGTTTTTTTTTTTTCTATTTCTTTGCATTGATTGCTGAAGAAGGCTTTCTTATCTCTTCTTGCTATTCTTTGGAACTCTGCATTCAGATGCTTATATCTTTCCTTTTCTCCTTTGCTTTTCGCTTCTCTTCTTTTCACAGCTGTTTGTAAGGCCTTCCAGTGGCTGCAAAGGCGTCCAAGTGTGGGTGGCTGCAACGGTGCACATGTGTGAATGAGAGGAGCTATCGCATGTCCGAGGTCAGGGGTAGATGCTGGGAGGACCTCATGGCCACAGGGCGGTGGCCAGGAGGAGCTACCCCACATCCAAGGTCAGGGGTGGCGGCTGAGATTAGCAACCCTGCCCAACGTTGGGGCAGTGGCCGAGAGCAGCAACCCCAGATCCAAGGAGTGGTGGCTGCGTGGGCACAGGAGGGCCAAGAGGAGCTACTCCACGTTCAAGGTCAGGAGGGCTGGAAAATGGGATATACCCTTTGTCCAAGATAAGGAGCCATGGTTGCACTTTGCTGGAGTGGCCATGAAGAGATACTCCATGTCCAAGGTTAGAGAAATCCAAGTAAGATGGTAGGTGTTGCAAGAGGGCATCAGATGGCAGACACACAGAAACCATAATCACAGAAAACTAGGCAATCTTATCACACTAGGACCACAGCCTTGTCTAACTCAATGAAACTAAGCCATGCCCTGTGGAGCCACCCAAGATGGGTGGATCATGGTGGAGAGGTCTGACAGAATGTGGTCCACTGGAAAAGGGAATGGAAAACCACTTCAGTATTCTTACCTTGAGAACCTCATGAACAGTATGAAAAGGCAAAATGATAGGATACTGAAGGACGAACTCCCCAGGTCAGTAGGTGTGCAATATGCTACTGGGGATCAGTGGAGATATAAGTCCAGAAATAATGAAGGGATGGAGCCAAAGCAAAAACAATACCCAGTTTTGTATGTGACTGGTGATAGAAGAAAGGTCCAATGCTATAAAGAGCAATATTGCATAGGAGCCTGGAATGTCAGGTCCAAGAATCAAGGCAAATTGGAAGTGGTCAAACAGGAGATGGCAAGAGTGAACATCAACATTCTAGGAATCAGCAAAGTAAAATGGACTGGAATGGGTAAATTTGACTCAGATGACCATTATATCTACTACTACAGGCAGGAATCCCTCAGAATAAATGGAGTTGCCACCATGGTCAACAAAAGAGTCCCAAATTCAGTACTTGAAAGCAATCTCAGAAAAAAAAAAAAAAAAAAAAAAAAAAAACCAGAATGATCTCTCTTCATTTCCACGCAAACCATTCACTTTCACAGTAATCCAAGTCCATGACCCAACCAATAACGCTGAAGAAGCTGAATTTGAACAGTTCTATGATGACCTACAAGATCTTTTAGAACTAACACCCCCAAAAATGTTCTTTTCATTATAAGGGACAGGAATGAAATGTTAGAGGATGGGACGGGGAGGGGGGGTTGGGGAGAATAGCATGGAAATATGTATAATATTATATCTGAAATGTATTAATTGTTCAAACTAAAAAAACAAAAGTAAGAAGTCAAGAAACACCTGGAATAACAGGCAAATTTGGCGTTGGAATACGGAATGAAGCAAGGCAAAGGCAAATAGAATTTTGCCAAGAGAATACACTGGTCATAGCAAACACCTTCTTCCAACAACACAAGAAAAGACTCTACACATGGACATCACCAGATGGTCAACACTGAAATAAGATTGATTATGTATTTTGCAGCTTAAGAAGGAGAAGGTCTGTACACTCAGCAAAAAAAGACCGGGAGCTGACTGTGGCTTAGATCATGAACTCCTTATTGCCAAACTCAGATTTAAATTGAAGAAAGTAGGGAAAACCACTAGACCATTTAGGTATGACCTAAATCAAATCCCTTATGATTATACAGTGGAAGTGAGAAATAGATTTCAAGGCCTAGATCTGATAGATAGAGTGCCTGATGAACTATGGAATGAGGTTCATGACATTGTACAGGAGACAGGGATCAAGAACATCCCCAAGGAAAAGAAATGCAAAAAGCAAAATGGCTGTCTGGGAGGCCTTACAAATAACTGTGAAAAGAAGAGAAGTGAAAAGCAAAGGAGAAAAGGAAAGATATAAGCATCTGAATGCAGAGATCCAAAGAATCACAAGAAGAGATAAGAAAGCCTTCTTCAGCGATCAATGCAAAGAAATAGAGGAACACAACAGAATGAGAAAGACTAGGGATCTCTTCAAGAAAATCAGAGATACCAAAGGAACATTTCATGCAAAGATGGGCTTGATAAAGGACAGACATGGTATGGACCTAACAGAAGCAGAAGATATTAAAAAGAGATGGCAAGAATACACAGAAGAACTGTACAAAAAAGTCCTTCATGACCCAGATAATCACGATGGTGTGATCACTGACCTAGAGCCAGACATCCTGGAATATGAAGTCAAGTGGGTCTTAGAAAGCATCACTACAAACAAAGCTAGTAGAGGTGATGAAATTCCAGGTGAGCTATTCCAAATTCTGAAAGATGATGCTCTGAAAGTGCTGCACTCAATATGCCAGCAAATTTGGAAAGCTCAGCAGTGGCCACAGGACTGGAAAAGATCAATTTTCATCCCAATCCCAAAGAAAGGCAATGCCAAAGAATGCTCAAACTACCGCACAATTGCACTCATCTAACATGCTAGTAAAGTAATGCTCAGAATTCTCCAAGCCAGGCTTCAGCAATATGTGAACCGTGAACTTCCTGATATTCAAGCTCACTTTAGAAAGGGCAGAGGAATCAGAGATCAAATTGCCAACATCTGCTGGATCATGAGAAAAGCAAGAGAGTTCCAGAAAAACATCTATTTCTGCTATATTGACTATGCCAAAGCCTTTGACTGTGTGGATCACAATAAACTGTGGAAAATTCTGAAAGAGATGGGAATTTCAGACTACCTGATCTGCCTTTTGAGAAATTTGTGTCCAGTTCAGGAAGCAACAGTTAGAACTGAACATGGAACAACAGACTGGTTCCAAATAGGAAAAGGAGTTCATCAAGGCTGTATATTGTCACCCTGTTTATTTAACTTCTATGCAGAGCACATCATGAGAAACGCTGCACTGGAAGAAACACAAGTTGGAATTAAGATTGCTGGGAGAAATATCAATAATCTCAGATATGCAGATGACACTACCCTTATGCCAGAAAGTGAAGAGGAACTAAAAAGCCTCTTGAAGAAACTGAAATTGGAGAGTGAAAAAGTTGGCTTAAAACTCAACAGAGGGTTCAGGATGGGGAGCAGGGTATCTGGTGGCGGATCCATCCGATGTATAGTAAAAGTAATACAATATTGTAAAAAAAAAATAAAATAAATGTGATTATATAAAAAAAATAAAAAAATTAAAAAGATTAAAAAAAAAAAAAAACTCAACAGTCAGAAAACAAAGATCATGGGCATTTGGTCTCATCATTTCATGGGAAATAGATGGGTAAACAGTGGAAACAGTTGCAGACTTTATTTTTCTGGGCTCCAAAATCACTGCAGATGGTGACTGCAGCCATGAAATTAAAAGACACTTACTCCTTGGAAGGAAAGTTATGACCAACCCAGATCACATATTCAAAAGCAGAAACATTACTTTGCCAAAATAGTTCGCCTAGTCAAGGCTATGGTCTTTCCTGTGGTCATGTATGGATGTGAGAGCTGGTTTGTGAAGAAGGCTGAGCACTGAAGAATTGATGCTTTTGAACTGTGGTGTTGGAGAAGACTCTTGAGAGTCCTTTAGACTGCAAGGAGATCCAACCAGTCCATTCTGAGGGAGATCAGCCCTGGGATTTCTTTGGAAGGAATGATTCTAAAGCTGAAACTCCAATACTTTGGCCAACTCCTGCGAAGTGTTGACTCATTGAAGAAGACTCTGATGCTGGGAGGGATTGAGGGCAAGAGGAGAAGGGGACTACAGAGGATGAGATGGCTGGATGGCATCACTGACTCAATGGACATGAATCTGTGTGAACTTCAGGAGTTGGTGATGGACAGGGAGCCCTGGTGTGCTGCGATTCATGTGGTTGCAATGAGTCAGACACGACTGAGCAACTGATCTGATCTGATCTAAATCAAATCAAATCCCTTATGATTAAAGGGAATCAAATCCCTTATGATTATAAAGTGGAAGTGAGAAATAGTTTTAAGGGATTAGATCTGATAGATTGAGAGCATGATGAACTATGGACAGAGGTTCGTGACATTGTACAGGAGACAAGGATGAAGACCAACCTAGACAGTGTATTAAAAAGCAAAGACATTACTTAATCAACAAAAGTCTGTCTAGTCAAGGCTATGGCTTTTTCAGTGGTTATGTATGGATGTGATAATTGAACTATAAAGAAAGCTGAGCACCGAAGAACTGATGCTTTTGAACTGTGGTGTTGGAGAAGACTCTTTGAGAGTCCCTTGGACTACAAGGAGATCCAACCAGTCCATTCTAAAAGGAGATCAGTCCTGGGTAATCATTGGAAGGACTTATGTTGAAGCTGAAACTCCAATACTTTGCCATCTGATGTGGATAACTGACTCATTTGAAAAGACCTTGATGCTGGGAAAGATTGAAGGCAGTAGGAGAAGGGGATGACAGAGGATGAGATGATTGGATGGCATCACCTACTCAATGGACATGAGTTTGAGCACGCTCTGGGAGTTGATGATGAACAGGGAGGTCTGGCGTGCTGCAATTCATGGAGTCGCAAAGAATCAGACAGGACTGAGCGACTGAACTGAACTGAAGCTGAAAAATGTCACTTCGGTTATATTTTGTTAATCTAGTCATTAGTTGGATGAAGATTAGGTCACTTCTACTTTTGGATATGGTAAATAATGATGCTATAATTATTCTTGTTTCAAGGTCACTTTCATCACCATATATCACTCCCATCCTCCAACCTTATATCTTCCAGGGACATTTCACTGACTTTGTGACTCTATCATATTCTCTATGCTATTACTCTCTTTCTTCAATTACGTTTATTTTATTCATAAAGGAACTTCTCTACTACTGTTAATGCATTGGAAATATCAATGTGTACTTTTGGTATTCCCTGAGGTCCCTAGTAGAAAGATTTGCAAAAATTATTGTGTCTTAAAATTTATTGTTAAATGTTTAAGGCTACTAAAAATAGAGGGTGATGTAAAAAGAACAGAAATAAACTGGAATGTGGGAGGTTTTTTTTTTTTCCCCCTAATGATATATCCCATACGTGCAAGGATGATATTATAATTAACGTCCAATTAAAATAAATGAATTTAAATGAAAAATAAATAAAATAATGAAAAGACATAAAAATAAAGTTTTTGGCATGGATAATACTTTTCTAAAAATATCAGACTTCAGCTTCATTTTCTGAAAATTATTTTATCCTGTTTGTATCCATATAAGTTCATTGAAAAATTGAATAGTATTGGAAATTCCAGTTTGTATCCTCTCTAAATCCTGTCCAGGAGCAATGATAGCAATGAATTTTCCATACTTCTTGAACCTTGGTAGCATCTTGGTATCTTGAACCTTGGTAGCATCTTGGTATCTAGCATGATTTGACTACTTCCAAAGCCCTCAGAGCTAACCCTGTTTTCACAGTGACCTGGATGATTAATATGTCTGTCACTCTCCTTTGTGTCTGTGGTTCTCAAGTACTATTTCATCCTCAGAAATAAATAAATAAATAAACCATAACACATATTCACTAATTTTCTTAAAGTGTTAAAAGCTATTCATGAAAAAATCTAGAATATGTAATTTAGCCTTCTACAACAGGCTGATGATAATTTGGGCAGATTAAAGATTGTTATTATTCAGTTGCTAAGTCCTGTCTGACTCTTTGTAACCCTACAGAGTGCAGGATGTCAGGCTCCTCTGTCCTCCAATATCTCCAGAATTTGCTAAATTCATGTCTTTTGAGTCGTTGATGCTATCTCACCTTCTCATCCTCTGCCTCTTTCTCCTTTTTACTTCAGTCTTTCCTAGCATCAGGGTTTTTTTTCCAATGAATCAGCTCTTCACATCAAGTACCCGGAGTATCCAAGCTTCAACTTCAGCATCAGTACTTCCAGTTCATGCTCAAGGTTGATTTTCTTTAGGCTTTAATGGTTTGATCTTGCAATCCAAGGGACTTTTAGAGTCTTCTCCATCACCACAATTTGAAAGCATCAATTCCGTGTCGCTCAGCCTTCTTTATGGTTTAACTCTCACATCCATACATGATGACTGGAAAAACCAAAACTTTAACTATATGGACCATTGTCAGCAAAGTGAAGTCACTTCTTTTTAAAATGATATCTAGGTTTTTTATAGTTTTCCTTCCAAGGAGCAAGTGTCTTTTAATTTTATTGCTGCAGTCACTGTCCACAGTGGATTTTGAAACCCAAGAAAATAAAATCTGTCCTAGCTTTGACTTTTCTGCCTTCTGTTTGCCTGAAGTGATGGGACTGGATGCCAGACATGGAGGTACTTTATTTTTAAACGTTTTCTTTAAATAGTACCAAGTTATGACCCCTCTGAACTTCTGCTGTCCTTTAATGGTTATAATCATAGAAATTGGTAGAAATATTGTATGTCACTGCAGAGCCTAGCCTTTGCAAAAATAGATACTGACAACCAGCAGCTGGCATGTAAGAGTGATAACTAACCTTCTGGATAAACTGTGTAACAAGACATGAGACTAAATAGAGAGGAAAAGGGAAACAGCTCAGTCAACTTTTATAGATGTTCTTATCCTGGTGCCAGTATTGAGATCATACAGCATAGCCCAGCATTTGGTTCTATCAAAACCGTCCTCATTCAACATGATGAATAGCTAAATATAGCACAGTAGTCTTTATTTAATAACTGTTCCATTTAAGATGGTGCCTATATAATGAAATGAAACTGAAGCGGTATGAATAGAATGAATAGAATATAAGCAGAGAGGAAAATTTATTTTTCTCTAATAATTTATTATTGCTATTACATAACTTAAGAAATCATTATTAATACTATATATCACTATGTAATACAGAAAGATGCTAGATTGATAGATGAACTGAAGAAAATATTTACAAACCATATATCTGACAAAGAATTTGTAGTCAGAATGTACAAAAATTTTATACATAATGAAAACACAATTTGATTAAAAATGAAGAAATTATTTGAACCTAAGTCAAGTGGGTCTTAGAAAGCATCCCTACAAACAAAGCTAGTAGAGGTGATGGAATTCCAGTTGAGCTATTTCAAATCCTGAAAGATGATGCTGTGAAAGTGCTGCACTCAATATGCCACCAATTTGAAAAACTCAGCAGTAGCCAGAGGACTAGAAAAGGTCAGTTTTCATTCCAATCCCAAAGAAAGGCAATGCCAAGGAATGCTCAAACTACCACACAATTCCACTCATCTCATACGCTAGTAAAGTAATACTCAAAATTCTCCAAGTCAGGCTTCAGCAATATGTGAAACGTGAACTTCCTGATGTTCAACCTGGTTTTAGAAAAGGCAAAGGAAATAGAGATCAAATGGCCAACATCAGCTGGATCATGGAAAAAGCAAGAGAGTTCAAAAAAAAAAAAAAAAATCTGTTTCTGCTTTATTGACTACGCCAAAGCCTTTGACTGTGTGGATCACAATAAACTTTGCAAAATTCTGAAAGAGATGGGAATACCAGACCACCTGGACCACCTGACCTGCCTCTTGAGAAACCTATATGCAGGTTAGGAAGCAACAGTTAGAACTGGACATGGAACAACAGACTGATTCCAAATAGGAAAAGGAGTAAGGAGTATTTCAAGGCTGTATATTGTCACCCCACTTATTTAAATTCTATGCAGAGTACATCATGAGAAATGCTGGACTGGAAGAAACACAAGTTGGAATCAAGATTGCTGGGAGAAATATCAATAACCTCAGATATGCGGATGACATCACCCTTATGGCAGAAAGTGAAAAAGAACTAAAAAGCCTTTTTGATGAAAGTGAAAAATGAGAGTGAAGAAGTTGGCTTAAAACTCAACATTCAGAAAACTAAGATCATGGCATCTGATCCCATCAGTTCATGAAAAATAGATGGGGAAATAGTGGCAGATTTCATTTTGGGGGACCCTAAAATCACTGTCAGGGAAGGCAATGGCACCCCACCCCAGTACTTTTGCCTGGAAAATCCCATGGACAGAGCAGCCTGGTAGGCTTTAGTCCATGGGGTGGCTAAGAGTCGGACACGACTGAGCGACTTCACTTTGACTTTTCACTTTCATGGATTGGAGAAGGAAATGGCAACCCACTCCAGTATTCTTGCCTGGAGAATCCCAGGGACAAGGGAGCCTGGTGAGCTTCCGTCTATGGGGTCGCACAGAGTCGGACATGACTGAAGCGACTTAGCAGCAGCAGCAAAATCACTGTAGATGGTGATTGCATCCATGAAATTAAAAGACGCTTACTCCTTGGAAGAAGAGTTATGACCAACCTAGATAGCATATTCAAAAGCAGAGAAATTATTTTGCCAATAAAGGTCCATCTAATGAAGGCTGTGGTTTTTCCAGTGGTCACATATGGATATGAGAGTCTGACTGTGAAGAAAGCTGAGCACCTAAGAATTGATGCTTTTGAACTGTGGTGTTGGAGAAGACTCTTGAGAGTCCCTTGGACCTCAAGGAGAATCAAGCAGTCCATTCTAAAGGAGATCAGCCCTGGGTGTTCTTTGTAAGGACTGATGCTAAAGCTGAAACTCCAATATTTGGGCCACCTCATGCAAAGAGTTGACTCATTGGAAAAGTCTCTGATGCTGTGAGGGATTGGGGGCAGGAGGAAAAGCAGACAACAGAGGAGGAGACGGCTGGATGGCATCACCGACTCGATGGACATGAGTTTGAGTGAACTCCTGGAGTCGGTGATGGACAGGGAGTCCTGGCATGCTGCGATTTATGGGGTCACAAACAGTCAGACATGACTGAGCAACTGAACTGAATCTCTTCTTGTTTGCATAGTCTCTCAGTTGTGTCCAATACATTGTGACTGCATGTACTGTAGTTCTACAAGCTCTTCTCCCATGGGATTCTCCAGGCAAGAATACTGGAGTGGGTTGCCATTCCCTTCTCTATAATCTCTTTCTTACATGGTCAACAATTATATTAGATAAGATCTCCCCTAAAGGTATCATTTCAGTTAATTGCCTCTTCAAAGACTTCTCCAAAGCAGTTACATCTGCTAGGACCTAAGACTTCAATAAACAAATATTGGATTTATTTGCATACACACAGAGAGATATACACATGTAATCTTCACGTTAAACATATATTGTCATATTCTGTCTCCATATAACTCAAAAATGATAGGTTCCCATTTTAATTATAAGTGATCTGACTAGCTTGAACAAATACAACTCATGTAGAGCAAAACCACACCTCACATATTCCAATCCTCTTTCCATGGAGTCAATGGCAACTAACTTCAGATTAAAACTGTGAAACAGATGAACTTTGCTTCATCTATTCATGTGCATCAGACTAAACCCAGGAAACTAAACCCAACCTTTAATTCTTAGAGTGCAGATGATGGAGAAAATTCCTGACATCACTACATGCTGTTTAAGAGGGTACTTTTTTTTCCCTTTTTCTTTGCTTTTATTTATTTTTTTTATTTATTTTATCCACAGCATGGACACTAAAACCACATTTTATTTCTTCACACTATACAAAAACTGCACACATGCTTGCAAAGTCACTTCAGTCCTGTCCTAATATTTGCGACCTATGGAGTGTAGCACACCAGGGTCCTCTGTCCATGAAATTCTCCAGGCAAAAATACGAGTAAGTTGCCATACCCTCCTTCAGAGGATCTTGCCAACCCAGGAACTGAACCAGTGTCTCTTATGTCCCCAGCACTGGCGGGCAGGTTCTTTACTACTAGCGTCACCTGCAAAGCCCATACTTCTTGGCATTAGTATTTATCAGGATTATCAGTTCAGTTCAGTAAATCATTCATGTCCGACTCTTTGAGACCCCACAGACTGCAGAATATCAGGCCTCCCTGTCCATCACAAAATCCCCTAGTTTACTCAAACTCATGTCCGATGAGTCGGTGATGCCATCCAACCATCTCATCCTCTGTCATCCTCTTCTCCTCCGACCTTCAATCTTTCCCAGCATCAGGGTCTTTTTAAAAGAGTCAGTTCTTCACATCAGGTGGCCAAAGTATTGGAGTTTCAGCTGCAGCATCAGTGTTTCCTATGAATATTCAGGATTGTTTCCTTTAAGATGGACTGGTTGGATTTCCTTGGTGTCCAAGGGACTCTAAAGAGTCTTCTCCAACATCACAGTTCAAAAGCATCAATTCTTGTGCACACAGGTTTCTTTATAGTCAAACTCTCACATCCACTCATGACTACTGGAAAAAATCATAGCCTTGACTAGATGGACCTATATTGGTAAAGTATTGTCTCTGCTTTTTAATATGCTGTCTATGTTGATCATAACTTTTCTTCCAAGAGTAAGCCTCTTTTAATTTCATGGCTGAAATCACCATCTGCAGTGATTTTGGAACTCCCAAAAATAAAATCTGCCACTGTTTCCACTGTATCACCATCCATTTGCCATGAAGTGACAGGACCAGATGCCATGATCTTAGTTTTCTGAATGTGGAATTTTAAGGCAAATGTTTCACTCTCCTCTTTAAATTTCATCAAGATGTTCTTTAGTTATTCTTCACTTTAAGCCATAATGTTGGTGTCTTCTGCATATTTGAGGTTTTTGATATTTCTCCAGGCAATCTTGATTCCAGCTTGTGCTTAATTCCAGTTAAATAAGCAGGGTGAATATATACAGCCTGATGTACTCCTTTTCCTATTCAGAACCAGTCTATTGTTCCATGTCCAGTTTTATCTGTTGTTTCCTGAACTACATACAGATTTCTTAAGAGGCAGGTAAGGTGGGCTGGTATTCCCATATCTTTCAGAATTTTCAATGGTTTATTGTGATCCACACAGTCAAAGGCTTTGACATAGTCAACAAGGCAGAAATAGATGCTTTTATGGAACTCTCTTGTTTTTTCGAAGATGCATTGGATGTTGGCAGTTTGATTTCTGGTTCCTCTTCCTTTTCTAAAACTAGATGGAACATCTGAAAGCTCACAGTTCATGTGTTGTTGAAGCCTGGTTTTGAGAATTTTGAGCATTATTTTACTAGCATGTGAGATGAGTGCAATTGTGCGGTAGTTTGAGCATTCTTTGGCATTGCATTTCTTTGGGATTGGAATGAAAACTGACCTTTTCCAGTCCTGTGGCACTGCTGAGTTTTCCAAATTTGCTGGCATATTGAGTGAAACCGTTTAAAAGTATCATCTTTCAGGATTTGAAGTAATTCAAAGGAATTCCATCACCTCCACTAGCTTTGTTTCTAATGATGCTTCCTCAGGCCCACTTTAATTCGCATTCCAGGATGTCTAGCTCTAGGTGAGTGATCACACCATCATGATTATCTGGGTTGTGAAGATCTTTTTTGTATAGTTCTTCTATGTGTTCTTGCCAGCTCTTCTGAATGTCTTCTGCTTCTGTTAGGTCCATACAAATTTTGTCCTTTAATGAGCCCATCTTTTAATGAAATATTCACTTGATATCTCTAATATTCTTGAAGAGAACTCTAGTCTTTCCCATTCTACTGTTTTCTTCTATTTATTTGCACTGATCACTGTGGAAGGCTTTTTTTTTTTTTTTTTTTTTTTTATCCTTGCTATTCTTTGGAACTCTTCATTCAAATTGGTGTATCTTTCCTTTTCTCCTTTGTTTTTCACTTCTCTTCTTTACGCAGCTATTTGTAAGGCCCCCTCAGACAGTCATTTTGCTTTTTTGCATGTATTTTTTCTTGGAGATCCTCTTGATTCCTGTCTCCTGTACAATGTCATGAACCTCTTTCCATAGTTCATCAGGCACTCTGTCTATCAGATCTAGTCCCTTGAATCTATTTCTTACTTCCACTGTATAATCATAAGGGAATTGATTTAGGTCATACTTGAATGGCGAATGGCATAGATGTTTTCCCTACTTTCTTCAGATTAAATCTGAATTTGGCAATAAGGATGTCATGATCAGAGCAACATTCAGCTCCCAGTCTTGTTTTTGCTTACTGTACAGAGATTTTCCATCTTTGCCTGCAAAGAATATAATCAATCTGATATCAATTTTGACCATCTGGTGATGTCCAAGTGTAGATTCTTCTCTCATGTTGTTGGAAGAGGCTGTTTGCTATGACCAGTGCATTCTCTTGCCAAAATTTTGTTAGCCTTTGCCCTGCTTCATTCTGTACTCCAAGGTCAAATTTGCATGCTACTCCAGATGTTTCTTGACTTCTTATTTTTGCATTCCAGTCCTCTATAATGAAAAGGACATCTTTTTGGGGGGTTCTAAAAAGTCTTGTAGGCATTCATAGAACCATTCAACTTCAGCTTCTTCAACATTGCTGGTCAGGGCATAGACGTGGATTACCATGATATTGAATGGTTTTCCTTGGAAACGCACAGAGATCATTCTGTCATTTTTGAAATTGAATCCAAGTACTGCATTTTGAACTATTTTTTTTGACTATGATGGCTACTCCACTCCTTCTCTTAAGAATCTCTGCTGATTCTTGTCCACAGTAGTAGATATAATGGTCATCTGCATTAAATTAATTCATTTCAATCCATTTTCACTGATTCCTAAAATTTCAAATTCACTGTTGTCATCTGCTATTTGACCACTTCCAAATTGCCTTGATTCATGAACCTAACATCCCAGGTTTCTATGCCATATTGCTTTTTACAGCATTGGACCTTGCCTCCATCACCAGTCACATCCATAGCTGGCTGTTGTTTTTGTTTTGGCTCCGTCTCTTCATTCTTTCTGGAGTTATTTTTTCACTGATCTCCAGTAGAATATTGTGCACCTACTGACTTAAATCGACCAAAATCGAATTAAAATTATTAAAACAGATAGTCATGGCTCCTCATTACTTCCCGGAAATAAGCCACTTTACAGCCCCAGAAACCTTTCAATGAAGGGGAGTTTGAGTCCTCTAGAAAAGCAAGTGACAATAGACAGAATTTTTATTTGTAATATTTATACGACCCTCCCCAAAAGGACTCAAATGTTTTATCAAGGTAAATGCACTTGGGAAAAGGAAATAAACATTATTTTCTGAAACTACTTGAGTTTTTATTTTGGGGGCTCCAAAATCACTAAAGATGGTGACTGAAGACTTGAAATTAAAATACACTTGCCTATTGGAAGAAAACCTTTGACCAAACTAGAGAGCATGCTAAAAAGCAAAGACATTACTTTACCCACAAAGATCTGTCTAGTCAAACCTATGGTTTTTCCAGTAGTCATGTATCGATGTAAGAGTTGGACTATAAAGAAAGCTGAGTGCAGAAGAATAGATGATTTTGAACGGTGGTGTTGGAGAAGACTCTTGAGAATTCCTTTTACTGCAAGGAGATCCAAACAGTCCATCCTAAAGGAGATCAGGCATGAATATTCATTGGAAGGATTGATGCTGAAGCTGAAATTTCAATACTTTCATCAACTGATGTGAAGAACTATCTCAATGGAAAAGACCCTGATGCTGGGAAAGTTTTAAGGTGGGAGGGGGAGGGGACAATGTAAGATGAGTTTGTTGGATGGCATCACTGACTCAATAGACTTGAGTTTTAGTAAGCTCCAGGAGTTGGTGATGGACAGGGAAGCATGTCATGCTGCAGTCCATGGGGTTGCAAAGAGTTGGACATAAATGAACAACTGAACTGAACAGAAAACTGGTTATGAAATGACATTGATTCCAAGAGACCTAAGTTGCCACTGTAGTCATCCAGTGAAAGAAGAACTCTATGGGGGTTGAATGATCAACAGAACTTTAGCTCAGATTCACCTCATAGTGAGTCCAGGGAGTTCCTGAACTCATTCTATAGTTATTTTCCAAGTTCCATAATGCATAATTAGAATAGATATTCTTAGCAGTTGGCAGCATCCCCACATAGGTTCCATAAACCTTAAAGTGAGGGGTGTCATGGTGAGATAGTCCAAATGGAAGCCATTAAAACTAACCATTTCTGGAAAAATTTTACAGTTGTAATACATTCCTGAAGGTGTTACAGAGATTGATACTGTCTGAGTGCATGTATGTGTGCTAAGTCGCTCCAGTTGTGTCCTACTCTTTGAGACACTATGAACTGTAGCACACCAGACTCCTCTGTCCATGAGATTCTTGGAATCAATGTCATCCCAACCCAGGGATCGAACCTACATCTGTTAAGTCTCCTGCATTGGCAGGCAGGTTCTTTACCATCATCATTACCTGGGAAATCCAGGTGCTACAAGGACTTAAATTACACAGTGATGATAATTCTTCCTATATTCCCATTTAGCTCTTCCATTTGAATTATCTAGAAGACAAATTTTGAAGAAAAGAGTAATTAGCATGAGCTTAACCAAGTGGTGTCTTCAGTTGCTCCTGATGAACCAGATGTAGTTTCACTGGTTGAGCAAATGACCACATCCCCAGACCCTGGTATGAAACTATTGGTGTTCTTCTCCATATTGTCTGTGAAGCCAACAAGACAGAGTTTGATTTCTGCTAGCAAGACCAGTAACACATCTTCACTCACTCACTTCAATGGTGTATGAATTCTCCATGTCTCCATCATAAGTTAGTTTGTAGAGCCCTTCATCATGTTTCTCTTCCAAGGAATATAATGCTGGTCCTAAAATTAATGGTATGATGCTGACCAGACCGAGGGAACAAGAAGAAGCAATTGCTCTGGCTTGTTGGTAAAGTACTTTCTTACTTTTCTTATCCTGGGTAAGAAATAAACATGACTAAATTTCAAGGGTCTTCTGACTCAGTGAAATTTCTAGTTGGCCAGTGAAGTGGAGTATATTGAGATAGCTCTTCTCAGATGAATAGTCACTGCTGCATTTGTTGCCTCCTAGATCAAAGAAAGAAGGGTCAGATACACTAGGCCTTTTTAGAGTTGGAAGGTAACATATTCATTTTATTAAGTGTGGTCCTATGATCCAGTTCCCAGGTGACCCAAAAAGCTGTTAGTTTTGAATGAAGCCTAGAACAACAGAAGACTCTGGAATATGTTCAAGCTATTAGCTAAGCCTCTCTATCATCTGGTCCATATTTTTCAGGAAATTCAATGGTGTTTGAAGTGTTCATGGCAAATAGGGATGCTGCTTGAAGCGTTTGACAGGTCCCCAAAGGTGAATTATAGCTCAAGCCTTTAGGAATTTTGTGTAAGTCTCTTTCATTCTCTTCAAAGTACTCATCATTTTTTAAACATTTTATTTCATTTAACTTTACAATATTGTATTGGTTTTGCCATATATCAAAATGAATCTGCCACAGGTATACATGTGCTCCCCATCCTGAACCCTCCTCCCTCCTCCCTCCCCATACCATCCCTCTGGGTCGTCCCAGTGTACCAGCCCCAAGCATCCAGTATTGTGTATCAAACCTGGACTGGTGACTCATTTAATATATGATATTATGCATACTTCAATGCCATTCTCCCATATCATCCCACCCTTGCCCTCTCCCACAGAGTCCAAAAGACTGTTCTATATATCAGTGTCTCTTTTGCTGTCTCGTATACAGGGTTATTGTTACCATCTTTCTAAATTCCATATATATGTGTTACTATACTGTATTGGTGTTTTTCTTTCTGAACTTCACTCCTTATAGAAAGGCAATGCCAAGGAGTGCCCCCACAATGCACTCATCCACACGCTAGAGTAATGCTCAAAATTCTCCAAGCCAGGCCGAAATGTGAGGACTTCCTGATGAAGCTGGAAGAAAAGGAGAGGAAGAACCGTGAAGGAAAAGGAGAGCCAGAAACTATCTGCATGACATGCAAGTGAGTGGAAAGGGAAGAGAGGACCACCCCTCTAGCAGGAAGAGACTGGAAAAAGACTGCAAAAGGAGCGCAGGGGGTACAAATGAGAGAGAGAGAAGAAGGAAAGGACCCACGAAGAGGAGGGGGGAAAATGAAGAAGGCAAGAAAAGCGCCCGGGAGAGGAATGGAGTAGACCCACAAGTGAAGGGGAACAGCGCCACAGGCAGAGCGAAGAGAAGAGGGGGAGGAGACTAGCACGAGCAGGAAGGAGACAGAGGGGCCGCGAAAGGACAGGAAGAGGGAGGAGGGGAGGGACGAAGAGGAGAGAGGGGAGAGAAGAGGGAGGGAGGGGGGGGGGGACGACTATTGATCTGATCTGATCCATCCACCTCCTTAGAACTGATTCAAATGTATTCTTTTTAATGGCTGAGTATTACTCCATTGTTTAGATGTACCTCTGCTTTCTTATCCATTCATCTGATGATGGACATCTAGGTTGCTTCCATGTCCTGGCTATTATAAACAGTGCTGCGATGAACATTGGGGTACACGTGTCTCTTTCAATTCTCGTTTCCTCAGTGTGTATGCCCAGCAGTGGGATTGCTGGATCATAAGGCAGTTCTATTTCCAGTTTTTTAAGCAATCTCCACACTGATCTCCATAGTGGCTGTACTAGTTTTCATTCCCACCAATAGTGTAAGAGGGTTCCCTTTTGTCCACACCCTCTCCAGCATTTATTGCTTGTAGACTTTTGGATCACAGCCATTCTGACTGGCATGAAATGGTACCTCATAGGGGTTTTGATTTGCATTTCTCTGATAATGAGTGATGTTGAGCATCTTTTCATGTGTTTGTTAGCCATCTGTATGTCTTCTTTGGAGAAATGTCTATTTAGTTCTTTGGCCCATTTTTGATTGGGTCATTTATTTTTATGAAATTGAGCTGTAGTTGTTGCTTGTATATTTTTGAGATTAGTTGTTTGTCTGCTGCTTCATTTGCTATTATTTTCTCCCATTCTGAAGGCTGTCTTTTCACCTTGCTTATAGTTTCCTTTGCTACTGGACATTAGTAGAAACTGAACACTTGTTCATTACCTACCAAATTACCCTAAGACCTATGATACCTTTTATGTACTCATGTTATATAATTAAAATATTAAAATGCTTGTTTTAAAAACACATATATATTGAAAATAAAATGGAAAAATAATATGTGGTGTTTATTCTTATATTTACCATATTGTTTTTAGTTTATTTCTGATATGAAATTACCAATAGTTTCATGTTACTCAGATCAGATCAGATCAGTCGCTCAGTCATGTCCGACTCTTTGCGACCCCATGAACTGCAGCACGCCAGGCCTTCCTGTCCATCACCAACTCCCGGAGGTCACTCAGACTCACATCCATCGAGTCAGTGATGCCATCCAGCCATCTCATCCTCTGTCGTCCCCTTCTCCTCCTGCCCTCAATCCCTCCCAGCATCAGAGTTTTTTCCAATGAGTCAACTCTTCGCATGAGGTGGCCAAAATACTGAAGTTTAAGCTTTAGCATCATTCCTTCCAAAGAAATCCCAGGGCTGATCTCCTTCAGAATGGACTGGTTGGATCTCCTTGCAGTCCAAGGGACTCTCAAGAGTCTTCTCCAACACCACAGTTCAAAAGCATCAATTCTTTGGCGCTCAGCCTTCTTCACAGTCCAGCTCTCACATCCATACATGATCACAGGTGCAGGCTAGATATTTGTTTGACATTGTTGGTAGATCAAGACTGATAGTAACAATTACACTTTGTTTTTTTTTTTAATGAAAGTTTCTACTTTCAACCCCAATCTTTTAAATTTTTTTTTTAACATTTTGCTAATGTGTGAAATTAAAAGTTGCTCAGTTGTGTCCAACTCTTTGGGGCTCTATGGTCCATACAGTCGATGGAATTCTCCAGGACAGAATACTGAAGTAGGTAGCTGTTCCCTCCTCCAGGGGATCTTCCCAACCCAGGGATCAAACTCAGGTCTCCCGATTTCAGGTGGATTCTTTACCAGCTGAGCCACAGGGGAAGCTGAAGAATACTGAAGTGGGTAACCTGTTCCTGTTCCAGTGGATCTTCCAGACCCAGAAATTGAACCAGCATCTTCTGTATTGCAGGTGGATTTTTTTTTTTTTTACTGGCTGAGCTGCCAGGGAAGCCCTAATACATAAAGTGTAGTAAACAGTGACTATTGAAAGCTTCTAATTAGACATATTTTTGCACATGTGTACACCAGTGAAACCACCATCTCAAACAAGATTAGTAACATGTCTATCATATATATAAATTTTCTCCTGCCCCCTCCCTTCACCATTCCCCACCACTAACAAAATATCATTTGCATTTAATTCCATTGTCCCCATAGAACATAATTTGATTTTTTTTTGTTTGTTTGGTTGGTTTTAGTTTTGTTTGTTTATTGTTTAGTTTTACAGTTTTTGGCCTTTTTTGATAATTTTTTTCCTTAAAAATGTAAAGATGCACATACCATTGTGTTGAGACTTAAAAAAAAAAAAATAGGTCGTACATTTTTATCCTTACTAGGGGCTTCTCCCGTAGCTCAGACAGCAAAGCGTCTGCCTGCAATGCCGAAGATCTGGGTTTGATCCCTGGGTTGGGAAGATCCCCTGGAGAAGGAAATGGTAACCCACTCTAGTACTCTTGCCTGGAAAATTCAATGAGTGGAGGAGCCTGGTAGGCTACAGTCCATGGAATAGCAAACAGTCAGACACAATTGAGCAACTTCACCTCACTTCCCAGCATCTAACAGTGTGTGTGCTTTACTCCTCTGTAGTAATACTGAAGGTCATTCAAATTTTGATCTACAGTATTCAGCAGAGAGACTTTTATTTTAGTCCAAAGACATTAACTTTGTGAAATAAATTTTCAGACATGAAAGTACTTAGAAAATTTTACCATATATGAGTATTCTAAAACAACAATTAAAATGTAGGTTTCAGTATAGAAAGAAATAGAGGAATTTTTAACATCAATGAATAATATACAGTTTAAATAACTTGTAAAAAATGTTGTATAATTGATTCAAAAATCCTTAAAGTAGCAAATTGCAAATCTGTTGAATTTGATTACATCTTTATATCATTTGTACATGAGCTGTAGGTTCTTTCTATGTGCTCTTTAATTGTCCAGGAGTGTAGAGTGAACTTTTTAACCCAGTGATGAAAAGATTTCCATTGTTAGAAAGGACAAATTCTAATGTCAAAGTGCTATTCATATTTACTAATGTTTCCTTGCCAAAGGCAATCATATAGCTAAACAAAGGGTCAGTGTAGGAAGGAATGACACACACACAAAAAAAAATTTATACAAGAATAAATGATTTATTGGGGGCCCTTACCATATAGATGAAATGAGTTTGGTGGGGGTTTTTTTTTGTAATGACTTTATATTTTTCTATCATATTTGTGCATAATGTTTATTAAAACCTTTCTCAATTATGAACATCCATTTTCCTTTTTTTTTTTTTTTGCTTAGAAAAATAGTGCTGCAATAAACATTGACACTACATATTACTGTTTTTATAAGTACTTCTCATATTTATACCCTTACATATTTAGGCTATTTTTCCCTATGAGAAAATCACTTAGGGATGATTTTGTAGCATCTGAGGGCATTTTATTTATTTAATAGAGAATATAAACGTAGAGTATAGAAAGGCTTGAAAATAAAGGGAAAGTGGCATAATTTCAATTATAGCTCATCCTGAATATCACACCTTATTGTTTATTTAGACGTGTCTATTTACTAGTTTACAGTGAGGAAAAACTGATCTTTAAAAGTAAAACATTACTAAGTAAATGAACACAATTGCCATAAACTTGAGGACATAATTCTCTACTAAAAGGGGATTAAAGCATGAGATTATTTCAAAATTTAGGACAATACTGAACAGTAAATTTCAGTTAAGTCTGTGAACAACTTACATACAGAAATGAAGCATAACTTCTTTATTATTTCAAATGTCTCATAATCCTGATAATTAGGGAAGATATTTTCTCATTGTCTTTCAAACATCTTTTTTATGTGGACTATATATGATAGGATTGAACATTGGAGTCAAAATGGTGTAGAAAAGAGACTGCAGTTTGTCTAGTCCTTCATGGTCATTTGATTTAGGCTTTAAGTAAGTAACAGTGGCTGATCCATAGAATAAAAGTACAACAGTGATGTGGGAAGAGCAAGCTTTGGTCCTTCCTGTGTTTTCTGGCAACTTCACGATGGTGGAGCTAATTCTAATATAGAATCCAAGTATCAACACAAAGGGAACAGTGACAAACAATATAGCAAATATATAGACCACCATCTCATTAACAAAGATGTCTCTACAGGCCAGTTTTAATGATGGTGGAATGTCACAGAAGAAATGATTGATTGTGTTGGAGCCACAGAAAGACAGAAAGAAAATCTGGCATGTCTGGGCTCTTTGGACTAGAGTACCGCTGATCCAGGAGGTAACTACCAGCCTGATGCAGACCAGGAGGTGCATGACCAGGGGATAGTGCAGAGGGTCACAGATGGCCACACAGTGATCATAGGCCATCACAGCCAGGAGGAAGCACTCAGTGGCTCCCAGCATAAGGAAGAAGCACATTTCTGTAGTGCAAGTGAAAAAAAAAAAAAAAAAAAAAAAACAAATGGTTCCTGTCTGGGTCCAAATGTCCCTGAGCATCCTTGGAACAGTGATGGATATGTAACAGATTTCTAGGAAAGAAAAATTGCCGAGGGAAAAATGCATAGGTGTCTGAAGAGTGGCATCTACTCTGGTTATTATAATTATGATGCCCTTCCCCAATAGGATAATCATGTAGATGACTAAGAATATCCCAAAAAGAAACCGTTGAAATTGGCAATATCAGTGAAACCCAGGAGGGCAAATTCCATAATGACAGTGAGATTTGTTTCTGCAATTTTTAAATGATCTTTTCTTTCTAAATTTACATTTCTTGACTGCATTTTGTACAATCGGACTAGGACATGGGCTTTGATCTTAATCATTTCTCAGTTACTTTCTGACACACTTGTGTTCTGTGATTTGGCGATATTTGATTTGAAATCAGGATCTGTAAGCTCATCTGCAGAAAAAAATCTTAAATGAATTATGAAATTACATATAAATTCTAATAAAGTCCATATGTTTCATCATTTTAATTTAAATTATGGTGTGAGAATGGAAAAAGCAGATAAACTACTTCTTACAGTCAAACCATCATCTAACTTCCATGATTTTTCCCCCAATCAACCTATTCTATAATATAATAATACCTGGTCTAAAATATCTAACACAATGTTCTATTGACTATGTACATATCCTTTTTACCCTTAATATTATATCTAATAACTCATTCTATAAAGATATGGCATAAGGCTCTACCCTAATTTACTACTTCATAAATGCTTCTGAATTAACTTAAAAGTAGAAATTATTATTATAAATGGTTATTTTCTAAGAAGTGAGAAAGTTAAAAGTATAAAAATGTAAGAGACAAAGCTTTTATATTCAAGATCATAAGGTTCCACCAATTACGATAACAAATTACTGAATTAAAATACATCTAATTGATTAAAACACAACATTTTAACATTTAACTATTTTTAGTACTATTAATTTTGGACATTTAAATACTTTTAGACAAAATTAAGTGTTCTCAGGTAAAAGAAAGATCAATATATATAAAAGTTTCACAAATGTAGTCAGATATTGTGTCCAATTCCTCCCCTGTTTGCGGTCTGACTTGATTGAGCAACATAAACAATAATAAAAATCAACCAAAAAGGTTAAGCTAAATACTCCTTTTCAGGAAATTATAATTTAGACAAAAAAAAAAAAAAAAATGCCTTATATATTCCCCTATGGAGGGAAGTGCTCAGATGTTTGGTCGTGTCCAACTCATGTCGACTCTGTAGCCTGCCAGGCTCCTCTGTCCATGGGATTCTCCAGGCAAGAATACTGGAGTGCGTTGCCATACCCTCATCCAAAGGCTCTTCCAGGGATTAAACCCATGTCTCTTATGTCTCCTGCACTGGCAGGCAGATTCTTTACCACTAGTGCCATTCAGGAAGCTCTATAGAAGGAAAATCACTAATAAAAGGTGATTCTTTCTCATTAAAAGTATTTTAGTTGTAATGGAAACATTTACTTTATTGACAGTTTAGCAAAATACTCTTGATTAATTTGAAGACAATATAACATTCTTTGATTACAGTTTTCTTAATAGATTATTTTTATAAATCAATAATATTAATGTTAGTATTATGTTAACAACAGACAAATTAGAAACAAATATTTCAAATGCTTCAAACACATTATTTAAATTTTTAATGCAGAAAGTAAGAAACCTAACTTAAATATGGCTATCTTAAAGAATAAATAGGTGCTCAACCCATATATACACATGATATTAGTTGTTTGACATATGTATTAGTAGTTCAGTCATGTCAGACTCTTTGTGACATCATGTAGTTGTAGCCTATCTACTCTGTGAAATTTTCCAGGGAAGAATACTGGTATGGATAGTCATTCCCTTTTCCAGGGGATCTCCCCAACCCAGGGATCAAATCTGGGTCTCCTGCATTGTAGACAGATTCTTTACTATCTGAGCCACAAAGGAAAGCCCATAGTTGTTTGATATTATTTACTAAATCTTGATCCTGAAATTTAGAAACTATCTTGAATTAAAATAGAATATTAATAAATAATAGTTTATATTTACCTTTTTCAATTTTTTCTGATTACTTTATTCCTGTTGATTTTTAAATATATTTTTAAATGTTACATTGTTTTAAAAAAGTAAGATTTTTAAACAGGAACTTAACTTGCTTTTATAAAGCAAGACTCTTTATACAGGAAATCCTCACTTCTTCCTCAAGGGAATGTTTCTTTCCTTCTATACATCTAAATTGCTAGTTAAATGCTCCTGTTGACAATTAAGTTGGTGTGTTTTTGCAAACAGTTCTTCCAAGGTAGACCAGACTTTGCTTCAAGACTTCCACAGAATATAATTTCATGCCTTCTCCATTTCCTAAATTCAATCAGCTGTCAAAGACGTCCTAGAAGAAACAACTTTAATGGTTCAACAGTACCTGCAAGAAAGTGTCCAAATTCTTTACTAACTGGTTTCTTACCTGTGTTATTTTATTTTTTTAATCCCGCTGAATAGTCGTTTTCCAAAAACCATGCATTTTTTATCATCTGACTCTACTTATTCTCACACCTTTAAGAGAAACTAAAATTATTGTATTCAAAGTTTGATTATCTCTCAGACACCCTGGGAATCCCTGAATAGACACATACAGTTCATTAATGAAATCTATAAACTAAGATTAAAAACAACTATATTATTTGAAGATCTTTTTAATGTGGATCATTTTTTTTTATCAAGAATCTCTTTTATTGTGGATCATTTTTTAAGTTTTATTAAGTTTGTTTCAATATTGCTTCTGTTTCTTTCTTTCTTTCTTTCTTTTTGACCAGGGATCGAACCTGTGTCTTGTGCACTTGAAGGTGAAGTCTTAACCACTTGAAAACCAGGGAAGACCCAAGAACAACCATTATTTATAACATTTTCTAAATTAAAAACTCATTTTTCTTATTGAAACATTTAGTAATTTAAATTTCTCAGTTTCAACCCACATGCATTTATTTTGTGGAGAGAAGCACTTCAATCATGAATCTAATATTTACAGACTAAGTTTTGCTATTGTTCCTGTAACAGAGTCATTTTCCAGTCATTATGGCAAAAAGTGAAGAGGAACTAAAAAGCCTCTCTATGAAATAGAAAGTGGAGAGTGAAAAGGTTGGCTTAAAGCTCAACATTCAGAAAACAAAGATCATGGCAACTGGTCCCATCACTTCATGAGAAATAGATGGGGAAACAGCGTAAACAGTGTCAGACTTTATTTTTCTGGGCTCCAAAATCACTGCAGATGGTGACTGCAGCCATGAAATTAGAAGACGCTTACTCCTTGGAAGGAAAATTATGACCAACCTAGATAGCATATTCAAAAGCAGAGACATTACTTTGCCAACAAAGGCTCGCCTAGTCAAGGCTATGGTCTTCCCTGTGGTCATGTATGGATGTAAGAGCTGGACTGTGAAGAAGGCTGAGCCCCGAAGAATAGATGCTTTTGAACTGTGGTGTTGGAGAAGACTCTTGAGAGCCCCTTGGACTGCAAGGAGATCCAACCAGTCCATTCTGAAGGAGATCAGCCCTGGGATTTCTTTGGAAGAAATGATGCTAAAGCTGAAACTCCAGTACTTTGGCCACCTCATGCAAAGAGTTGACTCATTGGAGAAGACTCTGATGCTGGGAGGGATTGGGGGCAGGAGGAGAAGGGGACGACAGAGGATGAGATGGCTGGATGGCATCACTGACTCAATGGATGTGAGTCTGAGTGACCTCCGGGAGTTGGTGATGGACAGGGAGGCCTGGTGTGCTGCGATTCATGGGGTCGCAAAGAGTCAGCCACAACTGAGCGACTGATCGATCTGATCTGATCTGACAGTGTATTAGGAGACTATTTCTTTGAATTTTGATCCTTGATGTTTTTCCTTAATCAGTAGGTTTTACTCCCTTGGAATTATTTTTACCACACTTCTATAAGGGGACCTTATAGAATAAATTAGGTAATTTCAAATAGTACCCAACACTGACCTCTACCGGCTGGATCCCACTTTCACTGCCAAAAAGGTAGAATTAGACTCTAAGTAAAAGAATAAAGTCTGTATTTTCTTTTTTTTTTTATATATTTTTATTTTTTTTTTTTTTTTTTTTTGCTTAACTTTACAATATTGTATTGCTTTTACTATACATCAAGATGGATCCGCCACCAGTACACACGTGTTCCCCATCCTGAACCCTCCTCCCTCTCCCCTCCCCACACCATCCCTCCAGGTCGTCCCAGTGCTCCAGCCCCAGGCATCTGTTATTGGGCATCGTACCTGGACTGATGACTCGTTTCAGATATGATATTATACATATTTTAATACTATTCTCCCCAATCATCCCACCCTCTCCCGGTCCCAGAATCCAAAAGTCTGTTCTATACATCAGTGTCTCTTTTGCTGTCTCGTAAAGAGGGTTATTTTTACCATCTTTCTAAATTCCATATATATGTATTAGTATACTGTATTTGTGTTTTTGTTTCTGGCTTACTTCACTCTGTATAATAGGCTCCAGTTCCATCCACCTCATTAGAACTGATTCAAATGTATTCTTTTTAATGGCTGAGTAATACTTCATTGTGTAGATGTACCACAGCTTGCTTATCCATTCATCTGTGGATGGGCATCTTGGTTGCTTTCATGTTCTGGCTATTGTAAACAGTGCTGCTATGAACATTGGGGTACAGGTGTCTCTTTCAATTCTGGTTTTCTCAGTGTGTATGCCGAGCAGTGGGATTGCTGGATCATAAGGCAGTTCTATTCCCAGTTTTTTGAGAAATCTCCATACTCTTCTCCATAGTGGCTGTACTAGTTTGCATTCCCACCAACAGTGTAAGAAGGTTCCCTTCTCTCCGCACCCTCTCCAGCAGTTATTGCTTGTGGACTTTTGGATCGCAGCCATTCTGACTGGCGTGAAATGGTACCTCATGGTGGTTTTGATTTGCATTTCTCTGACAATGAGTGATGTTGAGCATATTTTCATGTGTTTGTTAGCCATCTGTATGTCTTCTTTGGAGAAATGTCTATTTAGTTCTTTGGCCCATTGTTTGATTGGGTGGTTTATTTTTCTGGAATTGAGCTGTAGAAGTTGCTTGTATATTTTTGAGATTAGTTGTTGGTCTGTTGCTTCATTTGCTATTATTTTCTCCCATTCTGAAGGCTGTCTTTTCACCTTGCTTATAGTTTCCTTTGTTGTGCAGAAGCTTTTAAGTTTGATTAGGTCCCATTTGTTCATTTTTGATTTTATTTCTGATATTCTGGGAGGTGGGTCATGGAGGATCCTGCTGTGATGTAAGTCAGAGAGTGTTTTGCCTATGTTTTCCTCTAGGAGTTTTGTGGTTTCTGTATTTTCTGACTCTAACTCATGTGCCCCTACCATCCCCAAAGGTTTTAGGGCAAGCACTTACCACACAGCACGTGCCAGCAGGAACCTTATGACTTTGTTATACATAGAATTTTGACCAGGCGCCCTGTGACTCAAACCACGTCATATCTAGGAAAAGGATCCCTAAATGCCCTGTATACACATAGTGAGAATTTGAGGATCATGACTAGGCTCTGACATGAGATCCCTGCAGCCAGAAAAGAGAAGATACATCTTCTACCCTCCGCCCTCGGCCCGTGTACACACATACAACACTCATCAGTGGGAGGAATTTTTACAAAAATCTCCTTCCTGAAGCTGGAAAATATTCTTATTACCAACAAAAGCTGTGTTTGTTTATAGAAGTTTATTGATGAAGCAGGGAAACAAGATAAACTACATATAGTGCAAGCAAATGTCTGTTTCATTTTTCCCATTTTTAAATATAAATTTATTTATTTTAATTGGAGGCTAATTACTTTACAATATTGTATTGGTTTTGCCATACATCAACATGAATCCACCACTGGTGTACACGTGTTCCTCCTTCTGAACCCCTCTTCCACCTCCCTCCTCATACCATCCCGCTGGGTTATCCCAGTGCACCAGCCCTGAGCATCCTGTATCATGCAACTTGGACTGGCAATTCGTTTCACAAATAATATTACACATGTTTCAATGCCATTCTTCCAAATCATCCCACCCTTGCCCCATTTTAGTGCTGCTTTAAAAATGCTGTCCTATTTTAAAAGTGTTCTTGCTGCTGCTGCTCCTAAGTCGCCTCAGTCGTGTCCGACTCTGAGCGACCCCAAAGACGGCAGCCCACCAGGCTCCCCTGTCCCCGGGATTCTCCAGGCAAGAACACTGAAGTGGGTTGCCATTTCCTTCTCCAATTCATGAAAATGAAAAGTGAAAGTGAAGTCGCTCAGTCGTTCCCGACTCTTAGCGACCCCATAGACTGCAGCCTACCAGGCTCCTCCATCCATGGGAGTTCCCAGGCAAGAGTACTAGAGTGGGGTGCCACTGACTTAGAGAGCTGTATTTGCTTCTGATTTTGACAGATTTGCTTTATATTCGCACACATTATAGGGGGCGCTAGAGTTAAAGACCCCACCTGCCAGTGCAGGAGACATAAGAGACACAGGGTTCAAACACTGGGTTGGGAAGATGCCTTGAAAGAGGGCATGGAAACCCAATCCAGTTTTCTTGCCTGGGAAATCTCCAGCGTAGGAACCTGGAGAGCTATAATCCATAAGATCACAAATAATCCGATGTGATTGAAGCAATTCAGCACACACACACACACACACACACACACACACACACACACACACACACACGATGCTGAACATATTTGCATGATGACCTTTTTAATAACTAGTGTGTGTATATATATATAATATATATATATATATACATTTTTCTTATATACATAAGAAAAATGCTTCCCTAGTGGCTCAGAGGGTAAAGCGTCTGCCTGCAATGAGGCACACCCAGGTTCAATCCGTGGGTGGGGAAGATCCACTAGAGGAGGAAATGGCAACCCACTCCAGTACTCTCACCTGGAAAGTTCCATGGACTGAGGAGCCTAGTGGGCTAGAGTCCCTGAGATCTCAGAGAGTCGGACACGACTGAGCAATTTCACTTTATTTCTTCTTTATACCTTATCTCATTTTTTTATTCTCTCCATTTTTGCACATTCAAAAATATTTATTAACAATTCATTATATGGAAATTATCTCACTCTTTTATTTATTTTACTTTCTATCATTTTTAGTCTGTTTATTCAAAATGCAGTTCAATATGGCTGATATTGAACATATAGCTTTTTAAAATTTTTTAATGTTTACCTTTCATTTAGACTGCTTAGTCTGCATTTGTTTAACTTTTTTCTTTTTTACTATAAATTTTTATTTGTTTCCATTTGTTATTTCATTTTGCTGCTCTTCTGCAAATTTTGGAATTAATAGTTTTATATTTTACATTTGATATCTTGCTCTTTTTATTATCATTTCAGTGATTGCTTCAGGGCTTACAATTTAAAATGTGCAGGTTATAAATGTTTGCCTACAGTTAAAATTGTTCCTCTTTGACCTTTGCTTACAACTTTCCACATTTCACTTCATGTCTCACTTCAAGCACTTCACATCTGACATTTGACAAACATCATAATCTTGTAACAGTAAACTGCCAGTTCCTCAGATTTCATTCTTTATGCTATTGATGCCATATATTATACTTGTATCTATATTATAGTCCCAACTTTCCCTGGCAATATTTTAGCTTTAAGTAATCATTTGTCTAACAGATCAGGACCCCTATTGCACCTCCCTGACATCCTCTGTCTAGCTTCTCTATGAGTACCCAGGTAATGGTATTTCATGCACATTCCCTGGGTTTTTCAGATGCTAAAGAAATCAAGTGTTAGTTGTTCAGTAATGTCCTACTCTTTGGGACTGCAGCCCACTAGGCTTCTCTCTCCATAGAATTCTCTAGGCAAGAACACTGAAGTGAGTTTCCATTCCCTTCTCCAGGGGATCTTCCCGACCCAGGGATCAAACCCAGGTCTCCTGCTTTACAGACAGATTCTTAACCATCTGAGCCACCAGGAAAGTCCTCATATGCTAATAACCACTACCAAGTGGAAGAAATTAACTGCTTGATTTCCAAGCCCACTGGCACCAAATGACTGATAATGTTAGCTGCTCTTCTACCTCAGAATCAACCAAATGCATAATTGTACATGAGCTGATAATGTACACTGGGACCCTCTCTCTCATCTGGCCTTTAAAATGTTTTGTTAAAATGCTTGCAAGAGTACCAAATGTTTTTGGAGTATGAGGCACCTGTTCTTGAATGGCCCTGCAGTCAAGCTTTCTCTTCTCCAAACTGGGATGTTTCAGCTGTGTTTTGCTTCACTGTGCATCAGGAACACAATCTTGCATTCTGTAACAGTCTCACTATGGTGTGATAGATTGTATACTTATTCATTCTTAAAGGGCTCACTATACTACATATATTCATGATTTCCAACAAATTTGAAAATTATTCTATCACTATAATTATTTCTTTACACTTGGCCTTCAGTTATTCATATTTTAGGCAATTTTAGACAATCCCTTTCTTGAGGCTCTTATTTTTTTCCATGATTTTTAAAATACTCTTTATGTGTTTTATTTTTTCCAGAATTTGAATTCAAGTTCACTGGTATTTCTTTGCACATGTACAAATTGCTGTAAATCTAATCCTTTTAATTTTTCTTTTTACTTATATTTCATTTCCTTTCTTTGGACCTTTTACTCTAGAATTTCAGTGCATTTTTTACAGGTTTTAAGTATTTGTTGAAACTCTCTGTGTGTGAAAGTGAAAGTCACGCAGTTGTGTCTGACTCTTTGTTACCTCATGGATGGTAGAATGCGAGGCTCCTCTGTTAATGGAATTGTCCAGACCAGAATACTGAGAGGCTAGCCATTCCCTTTGCCAGGGAATCTTCCAAAGACAGGGATCAAACCCAGGTCTCCCTCATTTAAGGATGATTCTTTACCATCTGAACCACCAGGGAAGCCCTGAAACTCTGTATTTAACTCAAATTTTGTTTAGCTATATTTTATTTCAAGTCCTTGGTTATCCTATTCAAAGATTATGGGAGGAATTACTAAATCCATCACTTGAGACATCTTGCAGTCATTTTTCAATTGATTTTTTTTTTTTTTTTCTGAACAGGTTGATCTTTCTGAGGTTTTGATATTCTAGGTAATTTAAATAGCCTATGGTGCATGGGATGAAAACCAAACATCCCAGCCACAAGACCACTAGCATCTAGAATTAAATTGGCTCTGACTCTTGCCCCTGGCTGAAAGCAAGAATGTTTCAAGAAGAGAAAAATTGTAAAAACAGGTACAAATTTTACTATTAGAGATATAGCTCAATGCATGGGAGATCATACAGGAAAACAGTTTGTTTATCCAACTTAGAAGCAGAGCAGAGATGCACCCCCAGAAAGAAAGGGTATGGACATTGTCTATAATGAGGAGGAGTGCAGTACATCAGAAACTAGGCAGAGATACACACCGTGAGAGGAAGGAGAAGGGGAAGCTGCCCTGCATGAAGAGGAGTGCACTGTGGAGGTGTGTAAATCACACATATATGAGGGTCCTTCTGGGGCTTTGTTTACCTTTGGCCAATTGTCTTATTTCTTCCTTCAACCTGACTGGTCCATGAGTCTTCCTCAAGAGGAGTGAACAAATTTTTTTCTAAGATGGATCCCACCACAGAGGCCTATGGGTGCATGATCACACTTATTACAGGGTGGGGCCTCCTTCTTTTTCAACCCTCAAGAACTCCCTGCACATGTGCAGACAGGGAAGTCTTCCTTGACCTCAAGAGTGGGCACCTACCTGTCTATTGGCTTTATCAAGGCTCAGCTTTTACCACTGGCTTTGTCCTTGGAGTTTTGGGGTGAGAACAAAGGCTCAACTCTACCCCACTTGACAACACCAAGTGTCTGGCCAAGAGACCCACTGTCGCCCACCTCACAAATATACTCAGATGTTGACTGTTCTGGTTGGGAGGCAACTCCTATGACTCTGAGCTATGCATTATCTCTAGTATCTCCATTCTTTTGCAACCACATGGCAATGATTTTCTTAGAATCCCCCTGTAACCTTTTCTGGGATATGTATATCCCATTGTTCTCCCAGAGACTCTCAGGAAAATTTAATGCAGGTCTATTGGTCGGTCCCCAGCTGTAGCCACCAACACACCTCCCTTATGTTTTGTGCCTTGGAACAGATCTTAGGATCTTTTATTGAGTTCTGATCTCTGCCCCATCAGCTCAGTGATACATCTGTGCTATTCTTTCAGTTCTATTTATCCATACTTTGATCAGGAAATTGTCTCCAGACATAAAACCAGCATGGTCATAGGATTAACATTGTGAATTTCCTTCCATGATGGACAGACTCTTAAGGTGGGTTCTGTGGTCCCTACCTCCTGATAGCCATACTTTTGGTCAATGCCTTCCAACTGACTATAGTTGGCCATGTCTCCTGCTACTAGTCTAGGTAGGGAAGTAGGACAGGATGCCTATGATTATGTAGATAAGAATCCATTACAGAAGCCTGTAACATTCATCTTGGTAGGAGGCTCTATTGCCCACACTGCATTAAGGAAGTAAACTATCATATTAGTTGTTGCTTATGATGAGGACCATGCAGCAAGGAACAGAGAGCCTGTGGCCAGTATCTAGCCAGAAGTGATGCCTTCAGTCTGACAACTGCAAGTAATTGAATTATGCCAATAAACCTGGGCCTTTCTCCAATTAATCCTTAGCTGAGTTTACAACCCTGGATAATAACCTGATCACAAACTTGTGAGACCCTACACAGAAGAGTATGGAACTCCTTCATAAGACTCCTGGCCTACAGAACTCAGGAATAATTACTGTGTATCTGTGTATATGTATCTGTGTGTGTGTGTTTGTTTAAACTAAAATTTTGATAATGTGAGACACAACAATAAAAAATTAATGTACACTGCATTGTATCACAACCTTTAAACTCTGAAGTCTAATTACTGAGTACAGTAATATGTAACATTTTTTCTCTTTCATCTTGATGATTGTGTAATAGGACCCTCAAAATTAAAACTGTTTGATGAGTGATTCTGTTCTTTGTTTTGTGTTTTTCCCCTCTGTGTTCTCCTGTCATTGCTGAGAACTAAAATTTGCATTCTTTGTTAATGTGCAATCTTTGTTGCTGATTCATGTGCATGGAATTCTTTCTGTTTCTGTTAGGGGAAACACAGTGACTGAAACTGCCCACCCTGGCTAGAAACCTTAGTATTTATTTGCATGAATTATTTTACCATGAGAAGTCTTGGTCAGGAACTAAGACACCATCAACTGGAAGAATCTGGGAAAGGTCAAAAGGAGGCTCCATATGTCCTACCTCCCAGAAGCCTTTTTGTTGACACCCACCTTGGTTGACCAGGGCATGCATCACCAGAAAGGACCACCTTGGTTGTCCAGTGAATGCACCACCAGAAAGGACCAGCCAAAGACAACCTGGAAATCAATTCCAACAACATAGAGCCCTAGCCTGTGAGTTGCAAGGCAGAACAATCCTCCTGGGCCCCCTCACCACCCTGGCCTCTGCCTGGGCATCCCTTTCCAATAAAGCCTCTTGTTTGTCAGCGACTGTGTCTCCTCTGACAATTCATTTCTGAGTGTTAGATGAGAGCTCCCTTTTGGGATGTGGAAGGGGTTCCCCTTCCTTAAACTTTTCTGCTCCTCCCTCCTGACTTGACCACAGAAACCCAAGGCCATGTTCAGCAAAGCAAGAATTATCAAAGTAGGACTATTTTGACGAGGACTGAGGGACCAAAGTAAATGGTTGAAGAAAATGTCATGGAAAAAACTCGCCTCAAGAAAGCAATTAACCATATGTGACAATTATTGTTCAAATCATGTCTGACTCTGTGACCCCATGGACTGCAGCACAGCAGGCTTTTCTGTCCTTCACTGTTTCCCTGAGTCTACCCAACTCATGTCCATTGTGTTGGTGATGGCATCCAATTTCTCATCCTCTGTCACCTCTCCTCTTCCTGCCCTCAATCTTTCCCAGCATCAAGGTTTTCTCTAATGAGCTGTCTCTTCAAATCAGACTGAGTTTTGGAGCTTCAAATTCAGCACCAGTCCTTCCAGTGAATATTCAGGGTCAGCTGCTTTCTGAATAAAGTCATTCTTCTTGCCTCAACACTTTGTCTCTCAGATACATTCATTGGCCTGTGGTGTGGAGAGCAGAGTGAACTTGGACTCAGTAACAAGAGGGTGCCTCCTAGAATTCTACTCCTCCCTATTTTGATTGAAAAACCATAAAATAATGCCAAAAACCATGGAACTCACCAGTGGAAAATATCAAAGCCATCTGCCCCTAAATGATTGTTTAATGTAAAGTTTCACCCTAAATTAGGATGTGTATGTGTTTGTCACTCAGATATGCAGATGACAGCACCCTTATGGAAGAAAGTGAAGAGGAACTAAAAAGCCTCTTGATGAAAGTGAAAGTGGAGAGTGAAAAGGTTGGCTTAAAGCTCAACATTCAGAAAACGAAGATCATGGCATCTGGTCCCATCACTACATGGGAAACAGATGGAGAAACAGTGGAAACAGTGTCAGACTTTCTTTTTCTGGGCTCCAAAATCACTGCAGATGGTGACTGCAGCCATGAAATTAAAAGACACTTGCTCCTTGGAAGGAAAGTTATGACCACCCTAGATAGCATATTCAAAAGCAGAGACATTACTTTGCCAACAAAGGTTCGCCTAGTCAAGGCTATGGTCTTTCCTGTGGTCATGTATGGATGTGAGAGCTGGACTGTGAAGAAGGCTGAGCGCTGAAGAATTGATGCTTTTGAACTGTGGTGTTGGAGAAGACTCTTGAGAGTCCCTTGGACTGCAAGGAGATCCAACCAGTCCATTCTGAAGGAGATCAGCCCTGGGATTTCTTTGGAAGGAATGATGCTAAAGCTGAGACTCCATTATTTTGGCCACCTCATGCGAAGAGTTGACTCATTGGAGAAGACTCTTATGCTGGGAGCGATTGGGGGCAGGAGGACAAGGGGACGACAGAGGATGAGATGGCTGGATGGCATCACTGACTCGATGGATGTGAGTCTGAGTGACTCTCTGGGAGCTGGTGATGGACAGGGAGGCCTGATGTGCTGCAGTTCATGGGGTCTCAAAGAGTCGGACACGACTGAGTGACTGATCTGATCTGATCTGAAGCACTACATTGCAACTACTATTACTTATTTGCAATAAGTTATGTGCACATTAACCACACAGCACATTTAGCTACTTTATAATGAGTTTATTCTCCTACTTAGCCATTTGCATTGACATTATACTGTTTTGTCTTACATTACTGAGATATGAGTGTATGACTAAATGGAAGAGAGGAGAGAAGAGAAGAAGAAAAAAGAAGAGAAATTCATTTTGTGCTCAGAGAGTGGCCCTCTTTCAAGATATGGAGAATACAATTTGAGAGTTATTTTAGACCCCTAAGATAACAAACAGATTTTCCCTATACATCATGATATATTTTACTGGAAATATGATGACATATGTGCCTGCTGAGACACCAGAAGGACCCCATACCCACCACCCCTTAGAACAGAGGACAAGGGACCACGTAGAAAGAAGACGGAGAGGAGAGTGGAGGAAGGAGAAAGAGAGGAGGGGAAAGAAGGAGAGGAGCACACATGGAGAATCAGTCCGCCCGAGGAGAGGAGAAGAGAAGAGAAGTGAGGAGAGAGAGACCAACACACCAGAAAAATGAAAACTAGGAGGAGAAAAGAGAGGAAAAGTGGGGAAAAAGAGAGAGCAGATGAGCTGCTCACATAACCGTGAAGAGCGTCCCCAGCCCGCTCCGGGACCGCGGAATGATCAAGGAGAAGAGGGGGTGGGGAGAAACCAAAGGATGAAGGGGAAGAAGGAACAGCCAGCGAGCCAACCAGATTGGGTGATGTGGAACCAGGAAGCAGGGAGAAGTGAGATGAGCAAAAGGACCACGACACTGGAAACACAGAAAAAAGAAAAAGAGGACAACGTGGTCCTGTGTGTCCCAATCCCAAAGGATGAACTAGTCAGTAGAGTATATCTGCCATGCACAGGTAGTATGTTATTACATTAGGTGCCAATTTCATTGTCCATTAAGAAATAGTAGTAATAAGAATGAGGTTTAGTGGTTAGCATATATATATATATATAAAAAAATAACCCCTAGGATAATCTGAGAAGGCAATGGCACCCCACTCCAGTACTCTTGCCTGGAAAATCCCATGGACGGAGGAGCCTGGTGAGTTGCAGTCCATGGGGTCACTAGGAGTCAGACCTGACTGAGCGACTTCACTCTGACTTTTCACTTTCATGCATTGCAGAAGGAAATGGCAACCCACTCCAGTGTTCTTGCCTGGAGAATGCAAGGGACCAGGGAGCCTGGTGGGCTGCTGTCTCTGGGGTCGCACAGAGTCAGACACGACTGAAGCAACTTAGCAGCTAGAGCATAGTAAATACTGAAACTGATGCAATAGTTAAATTAGTTCAAAAAAAGTGAATAAATGTTGGAAATTATTAAGCAGTTGTATCACATTCTGGTTGAGGAATTAAAAATGACTGGTCAAAGTCCACATATTTCACTTTAGATTATTATTATTATATTTTGCAAATCCATTATTTATTTTACATTCTTTCTCTTTTAATCCAAGTACAAAATAAAATAATACATTTGCATCAGTTCTAATGAGGTGGATGGAACTTGAGCCTATTATACAGAGTGAAGTAAGCCAGAAAGAAAAACACCAATATAGTATACTAACGCATATATATGGAATTTAGAAAGATGGAAACAATAACCCTGTATGTGAGACAGCAAAAGAGACAGAGATGTATAGAACAGTCTTTTGGACTCTGTGGGAGAAGGAGAGCATGGGATGATTTGGGAAAATGGCATGGAAACATGTGAAATATCATATATGAAATGAGTTGCCAGTCCAGGCTCGATGCACAATACTGGATGCTTGGGCTGGTGCACTGGGATGACCCAGAGGGATGATATGGGGAGGGAGGAGGGAGGAGGGTTCATGATGGGGAACACATGTATACCTGTGGCAGATTCATTTTGATATATGGCAAAACCAATACAATATTGTAAAGTTTAAAATTAAATTAAAAAAAAAAGTATATAGAAGTGTCCTTGCGGAAGCCTCTCCCATATCTTCTGAACAGATACTTAACTTTAACTCAAATACATTTATTTCCTTCTCCTCAAGATCACTCTGTATGTTCTTCAGCTCATTAATTCATGCATCACCACCTGGAAGTTGCATTTGTGTTCTCCAAAATGGGCAGCAAAAGTAGCCCATTTCAAATAACCAAAAATTGAGCATGTATTATATTGTTAAGAGGAGGAGAACAAGCCAATCTACTCCTGGATTCTTGCCTGGAGAGTTCGATGGACAGAGGAGCCTGGTGGGCTACAGTCCATGGGGTGACAAAGAGTCAGACATGACTGAGTGACTAAGCATAGCACAGCTAAGAATGATTCTGTAGTAAACCTAATAACCATTCTCACCACAAGCCACACTATCAAATGAATGCCATATAGTAACAGACACTATACTGAATGACAGTACCAGGTTCTTACTGCATTCTTCCCAGTACTAACTTATTTGGTCAAGTATTTTCTTTTTTGTCAAAATCCCTAATAAATCAGTTGAGGCAAAAAGATAAAAAGAAGACAGTTTTCATGTTTTAAATTAAATTAAAAGCAGTGAAAACTTGAATTAGCTCTTTCTAAAAGTTTGAGGCAGCTTCTGATTATATACACGTTGCTGCCCCTTAATTTTGTTCTCCTTAAACAGCACTGGGTGCACTTGGGGACTGGTTTATAGATACTGATTGTGAAATCAATCATCTAAAAGCAGAAACTTCAGTCTCAAAACTAATCACACACACAGAGAGATGGAATCAAACACTAGTGTGATCTTCATCATAACATGGTTCCTGATCTCTATTTTAAAGTTTTTGCTTTATTTAAAAATGGTTATTTAATTGCCTCTTTCTTTGTAGAGTTAGCTGCTGCTGCTGCTGCTGCTAAGTTGCTTCAGTCGTGTCCGACTCTGTGTGACCCCATAGACGCCAGCCCACCAGGCTTCCCTGTCCCTGGGATTCTCCAGCAAGAACACTGGAGTGGGTTGCCATTTCCTTCTCCAATGTGTGAAAGTGAAAGTGAAAATGAAGTCGCTCAATTGTGTCCGACTCTTCGCGACCCCATGGACCGCAGCCCACCAGGCTCCTCCATCTATGGGATTTTCTAGACAAGAGTACTGGAGTGGCTTGCCATTGCCTTCTCTGGTAGAGTTAGCAGCTTAGTCCAAATGTGTATATAACCTACTACCATACTATTGTCCTTCCCTGTGTGGGTTTGTGTGTATCCCTCCCCTTAGCAGAGTAATTTTAACTTTCATTCCACATTTGTTGTTGAGTGAAAGTAATCAGAAGGAGAAAATAACTACTAACCTCATGCCCAGATGAATATTTATTGACCAAGATGAACAACATGGACCACAGATGGTTGAGGTGGATGACAATTTCATGACATGTCATGAGGTCAGCTCTGCCATATCCCAGATGACTTGAACATCACAGCTTCTATCAGCTGCAGCTTCAGTAGCAAGTGCAAGGGAAAGTTCTAGGGAATTCCCCTCCAAAATCTTCAGGTGTAGTTATTATCTTAGCAAGCCCTGCACAGCGCTAAATTTCCTCCCAGATTCTACAAAGGCACTCCCATTCCACCTATATTGTTGTTGGTGGTTTAGTCGCTAAATTGTGTCCAACTCTTGCAACCCCATAGACTGTAGCCTGCCATGCTCCTCTGCCCATGGGATTTTCCAAGCAAGAATACTGAAGGTGGTTGCCATTTCCTTCTCCAGGGTATTTTCCTGACCCAGGAATCCAACTCAGGTCTGCTGCATTGCAGGCAAATTCTTCATCGATGGAGCTATAAGGGAAGCCCAGGTATATATCATTCCTTACCTTTAATATTAAAATTAACTTTAATGAATTGAAATTAGTAATTGATAGATCATTTACATAGTCAGGAAATCTATGAGACTATTATACAGCATAGGTGTCAGTTTCACCTTTTAAACATTGATCTGCCTGCTTTGGAACTCTTCATTAATTAAACTCTGCCATAGCTGAACACGTATGTATGTGGCTTTGTGTGGATGCATCAGTTTGGGAAGAGATAAAGCAAGAGAAGATTATGAAACTTTTGGAAAGAAAAGAAGGGAATAGAAGAAAAATTTTTGTAATTGGTATATTTTAACCAGAGACCATTTTTAAATAGAACACATTACACAAAGCCACACTTATTCTTTCATGAAACTGTGTATATTTGCAGAGATAAAGGGAATAAAAGTTTAAACTGTTTACTATTGCAATTAAGATAATGTTCCTGAAATTTTATTTATAGCCCCTCCAGATAACAGCTCAAGAAAATGGAATCTATTTTACATTTAAAACATTTTGATACATGATATATATAATGGCTTACAAATCTTGAATAGGCAATAAGGATGGATTGGAAAAAAAAAAATAAACTGAAAGTTAGAAATATACTACACAATTATTTTGATGTAATATTGTAACTCCTGCCTCTATATACATAATCCTTTACTTTCCTAAACAAAATATCTCCACAAAGAAGCCCAAGTTTCAGAAAATTGGGGAAAATACACAATGATTAGATGAAATTTCCATGGTATTATATATAAAGTTCAATTAATTTCATCTAATTGATTGTATGCATTTTAATATTATCAGAACATGATTATATAGATTATGTAGCAAGGAAAATAAGTTTGATCCAGGTTTTGAATGTTCAATATATATTCTATTTAGTCAAGAAAACTAAGCTAGCAATCATGGAAATGAAGGGACCTTTTTCCTAGTAATTACATCCCATAAAGCCTTCTTCACTTCACTATTCCTAAGGCTATAGATGAGAGGATTTAACATGGGGATCACCACTGTGTATAACATGGAAGCCACTTTGTCCTGAGTCAGGGAGTATCTGGAAGAAGATCTCAGATAAATGTAGATGGAGGTGGAGTAGAACAGGATGATGGCTGTCAGGTGAGACACACATGTGGAGAAAGCTTTGCGCTTCCCTTCCCCTGTATGCATACAGAAGGTGGAGAAGAGAATGTAGGAGTAGGAGATGAGGATCACTAGCAGAGTCCCAACTATATTCACATCAGCAAAAGTGGACAAGATACTTTCATACAGGCCTGTATTAGAACATGAAAGCTTAAAAATTGGAGTGGTGTCACAGAAGAAGTGATGGATGACATTAGAACTGTAGAATGACAAGCTGCTCACATAACCTGTGTGAACCAAAGTTCAACAGTTCTTCTGTAAAAGCCTCTGCTTCCATTTTCAGGCAGACCATCCTGGACATGATCAAAGAGTAAAGGAGAGGGCTGCATATGGCCACATAGTGGTCACAGGCCATTAACCCCAAATGGATGCATCCAACTGTGGCAAAGGCTAAAAAGAAGTACATTTCCAGAAAGCAGCTAGCAAAGGGGTTTTTTTTCTTCTCTCACAATAAATCAACCAGCATCTTTGGAGTGATGGTGGAGTATTAACAAACATGTACAAAGGACAGGTTAGCCAGGAAGAAGAACATTGATGTGTGAAGTTGGGAATCAGTCCTGATTAAGAGGATCATCCCAACATTTCCCACAACTGTAAGCATGTAAATCACCAAGAAAAGGCAAAAGAAGATAACCTATAACTCCAGTGTGTCTGCTAATCCCAAAAGTATGAACTCTGTGAGTGAAGTATAATTTTTTCTGCCCATTGATTATAGATACAGTATGCTTAAACTTTAATTGGGTGTAAATATTTCCATTTGCACAATTTGCCAGAAATAGAAATACTGATAAAGTAAGTCATATATGAAAAAGAAGCCTGGGACAACAGAGCATGATAAACAGAGTCAGAGAGAAATTAGTGGGCCAATGAATAGACATTCAATTTTATTAAGCATTTGTCTCTAATAATCTGGAGTGAGGGAACCACAAATGACTGGTCTAAATCCACATATATCACCTAAGTTTTTGTTTGTTTGTTTGTTTTCCTGAATGCAATATCTATGTTCTATTCTTTCCTGTCTAGTCCACATTCGAAATGCAAAGTACAGAACTATACTTGCCGAAGATTCTTCCATTCTCTGAGCACGAATTTGAATTTAAGTCACATGCATTTTTTTTTTCTCATCAGGACTACTGTCTGCATTCTTCAACTCCAAAATTTATGCATGGCCAGTTGGAAATTGTTTGTGTGTTCTCCAAGCAGCAAAAACAAGCCCAGTTCAATAACTGTTACTTTGAAATCTATTATATTCTTAATGATGATATTATAGTGTATTAAGGTACACAAATAACTGTTCTTCATATAAAGCACTCTACCAGATTAATGCCATGTGTTAGCACACACTGTACCTGTTTATGGCAGTGAATGACAGAGACTGCACCAAGTACTTAATAGCATTTTTCTCAGTACTAACTTGTCTAGTTTATCATTTCTGTTTTTACTAGAATCCCTAACAACTCAAGTGAGGCACACACACACACACACACACACACACACACACACACAAAAAAAAAAAAAATGAAGAAGACAATTTTCATGTGTCAAATGAAAAGTAAAGTAAAGCAGTGAAAGTATTACTAAGTAATTACTAAGTAATACTAAGAAGTATTACTTCTTTGTAAAATCTAAGACACCTTCTGAGTATATGTATGTTTATCCCCTTTTATTTTATTCTCCTTGAAGAGGGCTGGGTAACCATGGGGATTGAATTACAGGTTTTAATTGTGTCATGAATCCTCTAAAGGCAGAAACTCCAGCTCAGAAGTATTTAAATATGATCATATGCAAGTATATGAAATTAAACTCTAGATGGAACTCAGTGATTTCTGTGTTAAAGTTGTTTGCCAAATTAAAAAAAAAATGTCTATTTAACTGCCACTTTCTTTGTAGTTTTAGCTTATTCCAATAGGTACACTACCATCTACCAAATTATGATTCTTCCCTTTGTGTCTGTGTGTGTGTGTGTGTGGCCCTCCACTTGTCTGGCTGAGTTTAATCTTCAATCTGTCTTTGTTCTTGAGTGAAACAAATTAGAAGGAGACTCTAACTACTAAGTATATCCCTACATGAATATTTTTCTGATCCACTTGGACTATGTGGCCCACAGAGGGCCCTTGGTGTCTGTGACAGGTCATGAGATCTGTGTTGCCATATCCCTAGTGATTTGAATGCCATATTTTCTATCAGGAGAAACTTCAGCAGCAAGAGCAAGGGAAGGGCCATGGGTAATATCCCTCCCAAAACTGTAATGTGGTTATCATCTTAGCAATCCCTGAAGCCTACTCAATTTCCTCCAAAATTCTACTAAGCCACTCCATTCCACCTATATAATACTGCTTACTTTTAATATAATATACAGATTGACTTTAATGGACTGAATTGATAATTGGTAGAACATTTTCATAATCAGGAAATCAATGAGACTGTTATAAAGAATATGGGTCTGTTTCAAACTTCTAAAATTGGTCTAACTGCTTTGAACTATGCATTGATTAAACTCTGCCATAGCTGAATATGTGTGCTTGTGGCTTTACGCTAATATGTGTATCAGTCTGGGAAAGAAAACGTGAGAGAAGAACAGGAAATTTTTTACAAGAAAAGACAGGAAGAGAAAAAAAGCTGATGCAAGAGGTCCATTCTAGACAATGGCACCCCACTCCAGTACTCTTGCCTGGGAAATCCCATGGACAGAGGAGCCTGGTAGGCTGCAGTCCATGGGGTCACTAAGAGTCGGACATGACTGAATGACTTCACTTTCAATTTTCACTTTCATGCACTGGAGAAGGAAATGGCAACCCTCTCCAGTGTTCTTGCCTGAAGAATCCCAGGGACGGGGGATCCTGGTGGGCTCCCATCTATGGGATGGCACAGAGTCAGACACAACTGAAGCGACTTAGCAGCAGCAGCAGCCAGACAGCAGTTTTCTAAGCAGAACATATTTAATCAAATTCCTACATATAATTTAATGAATATGTATGTGTATGTGAGGACAAAGGGAATAAAAGTTGACATATTTACTGTAGCAACTAAATGCTATTTTTTATTTTTACTTTAAGCATTAATACATTAATAATTTAATAAAATGGAAACCTGTTTTACATTGAAAACTTTTTCAAACATGATATATTTTAATCCTTTACAAATAATAAATGGTGAAAAATTCATCAAAAATAACAATTAAAAAAATAATAAGCAGCCAGTTTCATGTGACATTGTAAATTTTATCTCCATATACTTGACCCGTTATATCCATAACCAAGATAGTTTTACATATAAATCACGTTTTAGCAACCTACAGGAAATATACACGATTAGATGAAAGTTGCATAATCTTACATAAGTTTGATAAATTATATCTAATAGAACACATATTCATGAGAATTACCAGAACATGAATACACATATTAATCTATAATGAAAATAAGCTTGATTCAGTTTCTGAAATCTAAATTATATATTCTACTTAGTTCAGAAAAGTAATCAATCACAGAAATGAAGGAATCTTTTGACGAGGAATTACATTCCATAAAGCTTTCTTCAATTCCATATTTCTGATACTATAGATCGAGGATTCTACATGGGGATCACCATTGTGTAGAAAACAGAAGCCACTTTGTCATGACTCAAAGGGTAGCTGGAAGTAGGTCTCAGATAAGTGTAGATGGAAGTGGAGTAGAACATGATGGTGTTTCTCAGGTGAGATGCACACATGGAGAATGATTTGTCTCCCCTCCCCTGAATGCATTTGGAAGATGGAGAAGAGAATGTAGGAGTAGGACGTAAGGATGCCCAGCAGAGTTCCAACCACATTCACACCAGCAAAAATGGAAAACATGCAGGTGTGTGTCAGAACAGGAGAATTTAAAATGGGGGATTGCCACAGAAGAAGTGATGAATGACATTGGGACTGCAGAATGGTAAGCTGCTTGCATAACTTGTGTTCACCATGGAGTTCAACAGTCCTGTTGTAAAAGTCCCCACTGCCATTTCTAGGCAGACCATCATGGACAAGATCAAGGAGTAAAGGAGAGGGCTGCATATGGTCACATAGTGGTCACGGCCTATTAACCCAAAAAGGATGCATTCAGTTGTGGCAAAGGCTAAAAAAAATATATCTGCAAAAAGCAGCAAACAAAGGAGATTGTCTTCTTCCCGGATAATAAATCAACCAGCATCTTTGGAGTGATGATGGAGGAATAGCAAGCATCTGCAAAGGATAGGTTAACCAGAAAGAAATACATGGGTGTGTGAAATTTGGAATCAGTCCTGATTAAGATGACCATCCAAACATTCCCCACAACTGTAAGCATGTAAACCACCAATAAAAGGCAAAAGGGGAAATGCCTCCAATGTATCTGCTAATCTCAACAGAATGAACTCTGTGAGTGAAATGCAATTTTTTCTGCCCATTGATTACAGATATAATATGCTTAAACTTAAACTGGGTGTGCATATTTCCCTTTGCACAATTTTCCAGAAATAGAAATATTGATAAAATAAAACATACATGGAAAAGAAACCTAGGACAACAGAGCATAGTAAACAGAGTCAGGAGAATTAGTAAACAAATGAATAAGCATTAGATTTTATTAAGTATTGGCTCTATTAATTCTGGACTGAGGAATCCACAAATGACTCATCTAAATAACATACATCACCTAAGGTTCTTCTTCGAATGCAGCATCTATGTTCAATTCTCTGCAGCCTTGTCCATATCCAAATGAAAATACAGAACTGTTCTTTCTGAAGTTTTTTCCATTCTCTGAACAGGTATTTGAGTTTAATTGAAATCCTTTTTTTTTTTATTCTCCACAAGACTGCTCTCTATATCCTTTAACTCCACAATGTATGCATGGTCACTTGGAAATCACTTGTGTGCAATTCTCCAGGCAGCAAAAAATAGCCCAGTTTGATAACTGATATTTTGACATCTATCATATTCTTAGTGATGATATTGTAGTGTATTAAGGTACACAAATAACTGTTCTCCTTTCAAAGCACACTATCAAACGAATGTCTTGTGGTAGCACACACCATACCTGTTTAGGGCAGTGAATGACAGAGACTGCACCAAGTACTTAACAGCATTTTTCTCAGTACTAACTTGTCTAGTCTATTATTTCTGTTTTTTTTTTTTTTCTAGAATCCCTAATAACTCAGGTGAGGCACACAAATACATAAAGAGTACAATTTTTATGTTTTAAGTGAAATGTAAAGCAGTGAAATTTTGAATTACCAGTTTGTAAAAATTTGAGACACATTCTGAGTATATGCATATCACTATCCTTTTATTTTGTTCTCCTTAAAGAGGGTTGGGTAACCATAGGGACTGAATTATAAGTTTTAATTGTGTCATGAATCCTCTAAAGGCAGAAACTGCAGTTTCAGAAGTATTTAAACATGATCACATGCACATAGATGGGAATAAACCCTATATGGAACTTTCTGATCTCTGTGTTATTTCAAAGGTATTTATTTGCCAAATTAAAAAAAAAAAAAAGATCTATTTAATTGCCTCTTTCTTTGAAGTTTAAGCTTATTACAATAGTTAATAATCATCTACCAAATTATGATTCTTCCCTTGTGTGTGTGTGTGTGTGTGTGTGTGTGTGTGTGTACGCCTACACTTGTCTGAGTGAATTTAAGCTTCAATCTAGCTCTGTTCTTGAAAGTGAGTGTGTTAGTCACTGAGTTGTGTCTGATTCTTTGGGGACCCCTGGTCTGTAGCCTGCTGAACTCCTTTGTACATGGAATTCTCCAGGCAAGAATACTGGAACAGCTTGCCATTTCCTTCTCTGGGGATCTTCCCAACCAGGGATTGAACCCAGATCTCCTGCATTGCAGAAAAAGTCTTTACCAACTAAGCCAATATGGAAGCTCTGTTTATAAGTGAAAAAATTAGAAGGAGATACTAACTTCTAACTACATGCTTATATGAATATTCATCATATGCAGCTGGACTATGTGGGCAGCAGAGGACACTGGATGGTGTGACAGGTCATGGGATCTGCTTTGTTATACCCCAGATGACTTGAATATTACAACTTCTATCAGGAGCAATTTCAGCACCAAGGACAAGGGAAGATCCATGAGGAA
>CAKXYN010000531.1:0-81437 GCA_935064755.1 Tragelaphus eurycerus
GAGTGAAATATTTTGTGCTATTATGTGGTCATTTTTGATAATTGTTCCTAGTGCATTTACAATAATGTGAACTCTTGCATTGTTGGGTGCATTGCTCTTTGTGTTACTTAGTTAAATGTGCTGATTATTTTGTCATACATCTACTGTATTCTTTGTTTTTTCTATGTCTGGTCTGTATGCTATTGAAAAAGATACAGTAAAAATCCCCCATTTTGATTGTGATTTTGCCTATTTCTTCTTTTCATTCTGTCAAGTATATTTCAAAGCTATATTCTGTTACCGTTCTTGATTTTGTTGTCTATATCTCTATTAAGGGTGCATCTCATTATAATCATGAAAATTCTCTCTTTAATACAATTAGTGTTCAGTTCAGTTCAGTTGCTCAGTTGTGTCCGACTCTTTGCAACCCCATGGACTGCAGCATGTCAGGCCGCCCTGTCCACCACCAATTCCCAGAGTTTACCCAAACTCATGTCCATTGAATCAGTGATGCCATCCAGCAATCTCATCCTCTGTCATGCCCTTCTCCTTCTGCCCCCAATCTTTCTCAGCATTGGGGTCTTTTGAAATGAGTCAGCTCTTCACATCCGGTGGCCAAAATATTGGAGTTTCAGCTTCAACATCAGTCCTTCCAGTGAACACTCAGGACTGATCTCCTTTAGGATGGACTGGTTGGATCTTCTTGCAGTCCAAGGGACTCTCAAGAGTCTTCTCCAACACCAGAGTTCAAAAGCATCAATTCTCCGTTGCTCAGCTTTCTTAACAGTCCAACTCTCACATCCACACATGACTACTAGAAAAACCATAGCTTCTGACTAGATGGAACTTTGTTGGCAAAGTAATGTCTCTACTTTTTAATATGCTGTCTAGGTTGGTTATAACTTTCCTTACAAGGAGCAAGCGTCTTTTAATTTCATGGCTGCAGTCACCATCTGCAGTGATTTTGGAGCCCCCAAAATAAAGTTAGCCACTGTTTCCACTGTTTTCATATCTATTTGCCATGAAGTGATGGGACCGGATGCCATGATCTTAGTTTCCTGAATGTTGAGCTTGAAGCCAACTTTTTGCTCTCCTCTTTCACCTTCATCAAGAGGCTCTTCAGTTCTTCTTCACTTTCTGCCATAAGGGTGGTGTCATCTGCATATCTGAGGTTATTGATATGTCTCCCAGCAAACTTTATTCCAGCTTGTGCTTCATCCAGCTCAGTATCTCTCATGAGGTATTCTGTATATAAGTTAAATAAGCGAGATGACAACATACAGCCTTGAGGTACTCCTTTTCCTATTTGGAACTAGTCTGTTGTTCCATGTACAGTTCTAACTGTTGCTTCCTGACCTGCATACAGGTTTCTTAAGACGCAGGTCAGGTGGTCCAGTATTGCCATTTCTTTCAGAATTTTCCACAGTTTATTGTGATCCACACAGTCAAAGGCTTTGGCATAGTCAATAAAGCAGAAATAGATGTTTTTCTGGAACTCGCTTGCTTTTTCCATGATCCAGCGGATGTTGGCAATTTGATCCGAATTGGTTCCTCTGCCTTTTCTAAAACCAGCTTGAACATCAGAAAGTTCATGGTTAACGTATTGCTGAAGCCTGGCTTGGAGACTTTTGAGCATTACTTTACTAGTATGTGAGATGAGTGCAATTGTGTGGTAGCTTGAGCATTCTTTGGCATTGACTTTCTTTGGGATTGGAATGAAAACTGACCTTTTCCAGTCCTGTGGCCACTGCTGAGTTTTACAAATTTGCTGGCATGATGAGTGCAGCACCTTCACAGCATCATCTTTCAGGATTTGGAATTGCTCAACTGGAATTCCATCACCTCCACTAGCTTTGTTAGTAGTGATGCTTCCTAAGGCCCACTTGACTTCACATTCCAGGATGTCTGGCTCTAGGTCAGTGATCACACCATTGTGATTATCTGGGTTGTGAAGATCTTTTTTGTACAGCTCTTCTGTGTATTCTTGCCATCTCTTCTTAATATCTTCTGCTTCTGTTAGGACCATACCATTTCTGTCCTTTATCGAGCCCATCTTTGCATGAAATGTTGCCTTGGTATCTCTAATTTTCTTGAAGAGATCTCTAGTCTTTCCCATTCTGTTGTTTTCCTTTATTTCTTTCCACTGATCGCCGAGGAAGGATTTTTTATCTGTCCTTGCTATTCTTTGGAACTCTGCATTCAAATGGGTATATCTTTCCTTTTCTCCTTTGCTTTTTGCTTCCCTTCTTTTCACACCTATTTAGAAGGCCTCCTAAGATAGCCATTTCGCTTTTTTGTATTTCTTTTTCTTGGGGATGGTCTTGATTTCTGTCTCCTGTACAGTGTCTCAAACCTCTGTCCATAGTTCATCAGGCACTCTGTCTATCAGATCTAGGCCCTTAAATCTATTTCTCACTTCCACTGTATAGTCACAAGGGATTTGATTTAGGTCACACCTGAATGGTCTAGTGTTTTTCCCCACTTTCTTCAATTTAAGTCTGAATTTGGCAATAAGGACTTCATGATCTGAGCCACAGTCAGCTCCTGGTCTTGTTTTTGCTGACTGTATAGAGCGTCTCCATCTTTGGCTGCAAAGAATATAATCAATCTGATTTCAGTGTTGGCCATCTGGTGATGTCCATGTGTAGAGTCTTCTCTTGTGTTGTTGGAAGAGGGTGTTTGCTATGATCAGTGTGTTCTCTTGGCAAAACTCTATTAGCCTTTGCCCTGCTTCATTCTGTACTCCAAGGTCAAGTTTGCCTGTTACTCCAGGTGTTTCTTGACTTCATACTTTTGCATTCCAGTCCCCTATAGTGAAAAGGGCTTCTTTTTTGGGTGTTAGTTCTAAAAAGTCATGTAGATCTTCATAGAACCATTCAACTTTAGCTTCTTCAGCATTACTGGTGGTGGCATAGCCTTGGATTACCATGATATTGAATGGTTTGCCTTGGAAATGAACAGAGAGATCACTCTGTGGTTTTTAAGATCGCATCCAAGTACTGCAGTTCAGACTCTTTTGTTGACTATGATGGTTACTCCATTTCTTCTAAGTGATTCCTGCCCATACTAGTAGATATAATAATGGTCATATGAGTTAAATTCATCTATTCCAGTCCATTTTAGTTCACCGATTCCTAGAATGTTGACATTCACTGTTGCCATCTCCTGTTTGACCGCTTCCAATTTCCCTTCATTCATGGACCTAACATTCCAGGTTCCTATAAAATATTGCTTTTTACACCATTGGACCTTGCCTCTGTCACCAGTCACATCCACAACTGGGTATTGTTTTTGCCTTTGCTCCCTACCTTCATTCTTTCTGGAGTTATTTCTCCACTGATCTCCAGTAGCATATTGGGCACCTACTGATCTGGGGAGTTCATCTTTCAGTGCCCTATCTTTTTGCTTTTTCATACTGTTCACGTGGTTTTTCAAGGCAATAATACTTCAGTGTTTGCCATTCCCTTCTCCAGTGGACCACATTTTGTTAGAACTCTCCACCATGACCTGTCCATCTTGGTTGGCCCTACATGGCATGGCTTAGTTTCATTGAGTTAGACAAGGCTGTGGTCCATGTGACCAGGTTGGCTAGTTTTCTGTGATTGTGGTTTCAGTCTGTCTGCCCTCTGCTGCCCTCTCTCAGCACTACTGTCAATTAGTGTATCTTTTCTTAAAGTCTACTTTCTGGGACATTGATAAAGCTACTCCAGTTTTCTTATAGTTAGTACATTTTTTCCAGCATTTTACTTTCAACCTTTCTTTGTTTTCATAATATAAGGTGATCGTTTTGCAAGTAACATTTGCATTACTTTTGTTTTATCTTAATCCATTCACTGTAAATGCAATTACTGATATTGATGTGTTGGTATCTGCCATTTGCTTTTAATTGATCCACATGCTGTATATTCCTTTCTCTCTCTCTTTTTTTCCTTCCTTCAGTATTAAATAAATCTGTTATTATTTAAGATTTTCTTTTTTCCTTTTGATTTTCAGCAACTTTACTAGGAGTGGGGGTTTTCATACTCTTTTGTTTATATTAAAAAAAATTCTCTATTATTATATCTTGAAATATGACTTCTGTATTTCTGCCTCTCTGTCTGTGTATCTCTTCTCCCTCTCGTACTCTTTATTTTCCTTCTCATCTCTCATCTTTAGGACTCCTCTAAATCACTATATTCTAAGTTCTATCTAAAATTTGTTTGACTTATTAATTTACTTTTTAATCCTGGATATTTTATTTTAGGTTGGCAATGGTTCCATTGATATTTTTATTTTTCATATTTTTACCTGTATATTCTCCCTTCTCTCTTTTCCCCTAAATACATTGATTATAGTTAAAACCCTTATGCATTTCTATCATGTGTGTGTCTCTGCATTCTCTTATCTCTTTTTTTCACTTCGGTCATTTGTCATGTTATCTTAACTTGTCAAATGTCATGTCATTTTTTATTGAATGCTATAAATTATATATGAAAAAGTAAGATACTCCTGATACATTTTCTAATACCTGAAAGGATTTACCCTTTGCTTTGCTATGCAGATGGGGGAAGGGGTGTATATCACTCAATCATCTAAATATAACTTAAAACTGAGCTGTAATAAGTGTGGGTTGCAATTTTGGTAGCACCCAGTCCACCTCTGATTTTTCTGTCCCTATGACAGGGGCTTTCAGAGATTTCAGTTCAGAGCCTGGATTCTTTGGTAGCTCAGTACCCAAGAGAATGAGAAAGACTCTGCTTTCCAAGTCTTTTTATATAGTTCTTTAGCCTCCTGTCCTTCACAGCTTATATACTGGGCAGATATTTGAGGAGAAAACGTGCTGTGTGAGAGAGGCTCTCAAGACTCTAATTTTGTCACTCCAGCACCATGTAACTCCCAAATTATGCTGGCTTCCTGTCACAACAGTAGTCCTCTGCTTGCCCAAGCCCAGATTCAGAATCATTAAATTATGCAATGAATCAACAAATTCCCAGAGAAAAAGAAGCTATAGATCCTTGGCTAACATTGAAATAACCTCCACTCTTTAGAATTTTAGCATATTTAGTCCATGTTGTGTCAACAAATGTTGAATACATTTCAGTTCAGTTCAGTTGCTCAGACATGTCCGACTCTTTGCGACCCCATGAATTGCAGCACACCAGACGTCCCTGTCCATCACCAACTTCCAGAGTTCACTCAGACTCATGTCCATAGAGTCAGTGATGCCATCCAGCCATCTCATCCTCTGTCGTCCCCTTTTCCTCCTGCCCCCAATGCCTCCCAGCATCAGAGACTTTTCCAATGAGTCAACTCTTCGCATGAGGTGGCCAAAGTACTGGAGTTTCAGCTTTAGCATCATTCCTTCCAAAGAAATCCCAGGGCTGATCTCCTTCAGAATGGACTGGTTGGACCTCCTTGCAGTCCAAGGGACTCTCAAGAGTCTTCTCCAACACCACAGTTCAAAAGGATCAATTCTTCAGTGCTCAACTTTCTTCACAGTCCAACTCTCAAGCCCATATATGACCACTGGAAAAACCATAGCCTTGACTAGACGGACCTTTGTTGGCAAAGTAACATTTACTGTTTCTTAAAAAGCATTTTTCAGCTTTTTAATTTGTATCCAGCAAGACCCAGCAAAACACATTGGCCTGTTGTGAACTCCTCCATTCTCCATGGAAGTGGAAAATTTTAGGTTTAATTCTCTACTTCATCATTTACTTAAAGTGCAACATTGATAGACATTCTTTAACCTTCCTTTACATCACTTTTATTTATAAAAGGAGAGGAGAATACAGTGAGCTTGTTAATGTTATTTGTTCAAGGGCTTGCAAGAATATGACCTATTTCTGCTCAATGATAGAACTAGAAGAACTTTGCCGGTGGCTCAGCTGTAAAGGATCCACCTGCAATGCAGGAGACACTGGTTAGATCGCAGGGTCAGGAAGATCCCCTGGAGGAGGGCATGACAACGCACTCCAGTATTCTTTCCTGGAGAATCCCATGGGCAGAGGAGCCTGGTGGACTACAGTTCATAGGGTCTTAAAGAGTTGAACATGACTGAAGTGACTAAGCAAACATACACACTATTTACCCCTAAAGATTGCATAATTCCAAAATTTGAATAACAGAGATTCTTGACACAAAGTCCAGTCCAAGTAGGGATTATATTTTTTTGGGAGAAGAAGCCACATTCTATGATTCCCAGTGGAATCTGGCCAGTGCCAAAGTTCCTTGACATCATCTCTCAGGCAAAGTTGTTCAGTCTACTCAAAGAGATCACATTGTTTGAAAGTAAGTATCCAGATCTGAAGTCTGAAGCTTAGAACCACAAGTGAAATATTCTGGAGTAAACCAAGATACTTTGGCCACCTCATGCGAAGAGTTGACTCATTGGAAAAGACTCTGATGCTGGGAGGGATTGGGGGAAGGAGGAGAAGGGGACGACAGAGGATGAAATGGCTGGATGGCATCACTGACTCAATGGACGAGAGTCTGAGTGAACTCCAGGAGTTGGTGATGGACAGGGAGGCCTGGCATGCTGCAATTCATTGGGTTCAAAGAGTCGGACACGAATGAGTGACTGAACTGAACTGAAACCAAGATATCACAGAATCCATTTGTTTTTCAGTTCTGAATGACTGTACGAAGGAGAAGGATTCTAATGGTAGAGGATTCATGATTGCTATCTGAGGCATCTGATAAGGCCAGTTCCTGACTCCGCTCCCTTTACTCAACCCCTTTAAGTCTTAGGTCAACGGCATCAAAATGTGTGTGCTTTGAAAGGAATCCATCCAGCTCCCAGCTCATTCCTGTGACTCTGAACTCATTTAACTGCTCTGGGTAGAGAGACTAACATTTCCTGTAAATTTTTCTCTGATGCTGTGCAGAACTATACAGATCAGAATGTTAACTCTGATAGGACCTTGTACCACCTTCTGTCTCAGACTACTCACTAGAGTGTTTTCAACTTGCTTACTTCCTGTTTCATTTTCTTCCTATTTTTCAACCTTATTATTCTCTTGCACCGGTATAAAAAACCAGACCCAGCTGCTGCCCCATTGTAACGACTCCATGTCTGAACCAGCAGGGTCGGCAGCCTCAGAGGAGAGCGCCCCCTACTGCTCAAGTGGGGGTCCCACAGGACAGAAAACCCTTCCCAACCCCTGGTGTCCCATTTCTCTCTCCTCAGACAGCAGACAGATCCGCCTGGTGGGCGGAGACGGTCCCTGCGCCGGGAGAGTGGAGATCCTTGACCAGGGCTCCTGGGGCACCATCTGTGATGACAGCTGGGACCTGGAAGATGCCCGCGTGGTGTGCAGGCAACTGGGCTGTGGAGAAGCCCTGGAGGCCACTATCACTTCCTTCTTCGGGATGGGATCAGGGCCCATCTGGCTGGATGAAGTGAACTGCAGAGGAGAGGAGTCCCAAGTGTGGAGGTGCCCTACCTGGGGATGGCAGCAACACAACTGCGATCATGGAGAAGATGCAGGAGTCATCTGCTCAGGTATGGTCAGTTCTTTGTCCACAGGCTGAGAAAATGGACAGTTCCAAGAAAGCTGGTGTCTGGTCAGCAGGGCAATGGGAGATAGGTGGGCTAGAGAGGACTGAGACGCCTACCCATCCTCCCTGAGTGCACTGTGCCTATGAGTGATGAGCTTCATTTACTTTCCTCTTATAAGTCTCTGCTATTCTTTTTGTGTCCAGTGGACTTACCTGACGCTAAAATAGCTTTATTCATTCTCCCAATTAAAATAAATCCTCATAATTTTTTTTTCATAATTCACTTCTTGTAGGAGTGAAACATTTGCTAACTGCCACCTACACATTCTCTTTGCACAGGGAGGCTATGAGAGGCAGGGACAAAAATGAGGATGTACTTTCCTGGGTGGAGTTGTTTCTGTACAAAAAATGTGAAACATTATTTTGCACTAGGCTAGTAGGAGTGGAGGTTACTCTTACTATAGAAGGATATCATTTACATATATAGAGATGATCCTTAAAGGGATATTATTTAACAAATCAGAGATTCTTATGGATTTGTGGCAGATTTCAAGTTTCCTTTGCAAATCTAGAAGTAAATGTTCATAATTCTTTGATGGTAGAACTAGAGAACTGTGAATGAAATGCTCCAAGTCATATATCCTTTCATTGTTACTAGAAAAGTATCTCTCCCCAATTTTTCCTTTAAGATATTTGTATAAATGCATACTTTGGAGGAACACTTAGCCATGCACTGGCAGGTCAAAGGTGGAGGTAATAAAATACGAATTTCTGTGTTTTATGATAAGAGATTATGTAGTTTATATTGGATGATTTCAATGATATAAGAGACTTGTGTTTGGGGGCTTATTTGGAGCAAGAGGACAAATGTAATTTTTGAAGAAGGTGGAACAGGTTTTATAGTAGTTGGGAGGAAGGGGAATGGCAATGGGAGCTGATGAAGGCAACTGTGAGGTTCTCTGAGCAGCACTGAAGGTCCAGGTGTGGTGTGAAAGATGCTATGTGTGCCTAAGGACCCAAGATGTCTACACAGTAAGAGACCAGACAAGGATATATCTTAATTATATTTAATATCTTTACTCATTCACATCAGTTCAGTTCAGTTCAGTTCAGTCTTTCAGTCGTGTCCGACTCTTTACAACCCCATGAATTGCAGCACACCAGGCCTCCCTGTCCATCACCAACTCCCAGTGTTCACTCAGACTCACATCCATTGAGTTGGTGATGCCATTCAGCCATCTCATCCTCTGTCGTCCCCTTCTTCTCCTGCCAATCCCTCCCAGCATCAGAGTCTTTTCCAATGAGTCAACTCTTTGCATGAGGTGGCCAAAGTACTGGAGTTTCAGCTTTAGCATCATTCCTTCCAAAGAACACCCAAGACTGATCTCCTTTTGAATGGACTGGTTGGATCTACTTGCAGTCCAAGGGACTCTCAAGAGTCTTCTCCAACACCACAGTTCAAAAGCATCAACTCATTGGCGCTCAGCTTTCTTCATAGTCCTTCTCTCACATCCATACACGACTACTGGAAAAACCATAGCCTTGACTAGATGGAACTTTGTTGGCAAAGTAATGTCTCTGCTTTTGAAGATGTTATCTTGTATGAGTGGTCAAGCTAATCCTTCAATTCTTTAATTTCTGCAGGGCCTTTTCTGTTCTGTCCTGCTCTCTATGCTGCTGTTGCTTCTGCTAAGTCGCTTCAGTCATCTCTGACTCTGTGCGACCCCATAGATGGCAGCCCACCAGGCTCCACCATCCCTGGGATTCTCCAGGCAAGAACACTGGAGTGGGTTGCCATTGCCTTATCCACTTGCTCTCTATAGTAGATTTTTATTCTGTTACATCATTCTTTTTGAGACTTCAAAGTTCACAAATATATGCAATCAGAGTCCTTCACCAGAACAAATTCCAAATACATAAATAATTATGAGCACACTCAGAAACAAGGAAGATTATTTAAAAATTTGTTCTTTATGATGTGCAGGTTTTCCTCTATTGGATTACCTTTTCTCTGTCCAAAATATGGGCTCTGAAGGATGAAAGCATTATCATCAGTCTTTTCTTTGATCTCTCCCTCATACGTCATCCACTCCCTGTTTAACCTGCCACTCACTCCACCTCACTCCCTACAGAAGTTCTTTCCTTTTGGAGTCTCCTTTCCATTTATTTGTAGCTCTTAAGCTTGTTTTTTTTTTTTTTTTTCTTTTCTGCATTGGGAGAAATGGGAAAGGGCAGCAGGGTTATGTGGCAAATGGGAGGAGCACAGGGGATAAAAAGTGTTAAAATCTTGTTGAACAAGTATTTCCCCCCCCAAATCTTTCTATGCTTCATTCCTATTGAGGCTTTTGCAGTTTAGAAAACTCTAAAGTATATATTAAAAGATGCTTACTCCTTGGAGGGAAAGTAACCTTCCTAGACAGCAACCTAGTAACCAACCTAGACAGCATATTAAAAAGCAGAGATATTACTTTGTCAACAAAAGTCTGCCTAGTCAAGGCTATGGTTTTTCCAGCGGTCATGTATGGATGTAAGAGTTGGACTGTGAAGAAAGCTGAGAGCTGAAAAATTGATGCTTTTGAACTGTGGTGCTGGAGAAGACTCTTGTGAGTCCCTTGGACACACCAGTCCTGGGTGTTCATTGGAAGGACTGATGCTGAGGCTGAAACTCCAATAGGTTGGCCACCTCATGCGAAGAGTTAACTCATTGGAAAAGACCCTGATGCTGGGAGGGATTGGGGGCAGGAGGAGAAGGGGATGACAGAGGATGAGATGGCTGGATGGCATCACTGATTCGATGGGCGTGAGTCTGGGTGAACTCTGGGAGTTGGTGATGGACAGGGAGGCTTGGTGTGCTGGGATTCATGGGGTCACAAAGAGTTGGACACGACTAAGCTACTGAACTGAACTGAAAGCATATATGGCTTGGTTGCTGTCTGCTCTCTTCCTCTCATTCTCCTTTTTTATAGCTTGCTGGCTTCTTATCTCAGAAATCCAAATAAGAAAGGCATATGCAGTTAGTATATAAATAAGGTTAGAATACATTAAATTATCATTACTCTTTCACATTTGCTGAGAATCTCATGTCTAGTATGAAGTACTCAACTAACTCAATTGTCTTGCATAATCCCACTGAGACCTCACCTTCTCCCAGGTGTCTTGATAAATTCTAGGTTTTTAAGAAAGATGGCTAGGACCATTTCCTCCCTCTCCTATGACTCTCTGAGCTTTTGTCATTTCTAAACTTACCTGTGGACAACTTCTTTCACAATTAGATTATAATACCTGCACTCAGATCCAGCCCGTGTGATATTTCCTGTCCTCAGTGACTTGGATGTTGGCTCTGAGAGAATACTGGCCAGAAGTTTACCCCAGAAATCTTAGGATGGTCCTCTAAACTTCTAAACTTCTCTGGCTCTTAGGCCCCTAGTCTCTTGAACCCCATGGACCTTTTTCACTCTCACTTCAGCTCTGCACCCACTTTTGAATGTCTACCACTGTGCAGTTTCTTTGGGCACTGTAGTTTCCATGCCCCAGATAGGAATTAACATTCCTAACCAATATATATTCTCGGGATTCAGCCATTCCAAGCTGATCCTTCAGTCCTTCTGGATATCTCTTCAGAAACTTGATCATGAAAATGCAGTTTGACAATGACAGTCAAATTCTCTCTTCTTATCCCCTCTTATTCCACTGTTGAAAAGAAAAGCTTTCATACCATCTGATTCCTGTGAATGTTGTTTCCAATTCTCAAGCCAGGTTCATGAACACTCACTGCGTTTGTTGTTCTTTGTTTCTCAGGATTTGTGCGTCTGGCTGGAGGGAATGGACCCTGCTCAGGGCGAGTAGAAGTGAATTCTGGAGAAGCCTGGACCCCAGTGTCTGATGGAAACTTCACACTCCCCACTGCCCAGGTCATCTGTGCTGAGCTGGGATGTGGCAAGGCTGTGTCTGTTCTGGGACACGTGCCATTCAGAGAGTCCGATGGCCGGGTCTGGGCTGAAGAGTTCAGGTGTGAGGGGGAGGAGCCTAAGCTCTGGTCATGCCCCAGAGTGCCCTGTCCAGGGGGCACGTGTCACCACAGTGGAGCTGCTCAGGTTGTCTGTTCAGGTGAGATGCACATCAGAACTTAACCTCCGTGTACACTCAGTTCAAGCTAAAAAAGAAATCAGATTGTGCTGAAATCCTGTCTTTTTCTATCAGTGTACACAGTCGTCCGACTCATGAAAAATGTCACCTCTCAGTGTGAGGGGCAGGTGGAGATGAATATTTCTGGACATTGGAGAGCTCTCTGTGCCTCCCGCTGGAGTCTGGCCAATGCCAATGTTGTCTGTCGTCAGCTCGGCTGTGGAGTTGCCATCTCCACCCCAAATGGAGCAGAAGGAAGTGATCAACTCTGGAAAGCCCAATTTCACTGCTCAGGGACTGAGTCCTTCCTATGGAAATGCCCTGTGACTGCCCTGGGTGTTCCTGACTGTTCCCGTGGCAACACAGCCTCTGTGATCTGCTCAGGTAAGACAGGGAAGGGCTATTGTACTTAGGATGCTCCTGGTGTGAAATGTCTCCAGAGCAGAGACTAAAGGAAAACAGGCTTTAAAAGGAAGATATTCTGTAGTGAAATTATTGAACTCAGGTTTCAACTGCTCATTTCTCAAGAATCCAATACTGAGAGATTAGCATGTGGTAAATTAAAGATAGCTTTATTGAGAAAACCAGCAGTTCTGGGGAGACAGAGGACTAATGTACCAAAGAACCAGCTCCCCCTTGCTGATCAGGGACAAGAGTTTTAAAATGGGAATTTCAGGAGTGCAGAGGTGGAGGCAGGGGACAAGTTACCTGCAGAATAGCACAGCTAGCTCCGACAATCATCTTGAAATAGGTCTGATCAGTGTCACCTTTATTGTTTGAATTGCAGTTAATCATCAGTTCTAGTGCTGGTTTGTTCCCATTTCTTTGAGGCCAATTTTCGGAATTGTGTAAGATGAAGAAGGGCTTCCCTGTTGACTCAGATGGTAAAGAATCTGCTTGCAATGCAAGAGACTCGGGTTTGATCCCTGGGTTGGGAAGATGCCCTGGAGAAGGAAATGGCACCCTACTAGTCTGGTCATCATGTAATTTACTTCTACCACATGGTTGGGATTTCAGCATCTGCAAAACAGCTCAAAGGATAAGGCTCAGAATGTTAGCTATAGCCCATGAGGAGGAACTAAAAATCCTTGACTTTGTTTAGGGCTAAACTATTATTATTTTATCCTATTTGACTGTTTTCCTTTGTTTCTAAAAAATTTTCATTTATGTGATTAAATCTATTCTTTGGCTAAGGCTTTGCTACAGACAGAAGCAGGTGCAGGATATGAGGGTGGTCTGTCCTGAGAAGGCTCCATTAGGTCTTGCTTCATAACCTTCTCATTGTTCACTCATTTTTTTCAGGGGAAAGAAGTGCTAAGAAATGCTAAGAAGTGCTATGTCAGGGAAAGAAATGCTTAGATGAATAATATTTTTATGAAACATTATTATTTAAGGATGATAATAGAGAACAAAGTACAAACAATAAGTGTATACCTAGGTCATGTTCCCCAACCTAGATCTACAAAGAACATTCACAGCACCGCAGAATCACTATTGCCTCCCAATAGCTGTGTCTTCCTCCTCTCCAGGGAAGACTGCTTACCTAAGACTTATACTGCCATAGAATATTTTGTCACCTTTTGAACTTTATGTAAACCATACAGAATGTTTTCTTTTGTGTCTAATTTCTCACTGATGATATTGTTTATGGCAACATTGTATTCAATTTTATTACTATAGAGTATTCCTTTGAATGATCACATGACCATGCATTGATTCATTCAACTAGTGGCATAAATTTGAGTTTGGTGCCAAGTTTTGACTATTACAAATACAGTGGTGCAAGTTACCATGGTGATGACTTTTGGAATAAATACTTATTATGTTTTTTGTGTGTTTAATTCTGTTTTATATTTTTATTTTCTTAATGGTATGGTGTACTTCAATGAGCCAAGTTACTCATCTTAAGTTAATTCATTCACCTTTTTTACTGTACATGTAGTGCTCCTTCTGCCAGTCAGTTCAGTTCAGTCACTCAGTCATGTCCAACTCTTTGCAACCCCATGGACTGCAGCACATCAAGCTTACCTGTCCTTCATCATCTCCTGCAGCTTGCTCAAGCTCATATCCATTGAATTGGTGATACCACCCAATCATGTCATCCTCTGTCATCTCCTTCTCCTCCTGCCTTCAGTATTTTTCAGCACCAGGGTCTTTTCCAATGAGTCAGTTCTTCCCATCATGTGGCCAAAGTATTAGAGCTTCAACTTCAGCATCAGTCCTTACAATGAATACTCAGGACTGATTTCCTTTAAGATTGACTGGTTTAATATCCTTGAAGTCCAAGGGACTCTCAAAAGTCTTCTCCAACACCACAGTTCACAAGCATCAATTCTTCAGTGCTTAGCTTTCTTGATGGTCCAACTCTCACATCCATACATAACTCTTGGAAAAACTATAGCTTTGTTGGACCTTTGTTGGCAAAGTAACATCTCTGCTTTTTAATATGCTATCTAGGTTTGTCATAGCTTTTCTTCCAAGGAGCAAGCATCTTTTAATTTCATGGCTGCAGTCACCATTTGCAGTGATTTTGGAGTCCAAGAAAATAAAGTCTGTCACTGTTTTCATTGTTTCCCCATCTATTTGCCATGAAGTGATGGGACGAGATGCCATGATCTTCCTTTTCTGAATGTTGAGTTTTAAGCCAACATTTTCACTCACCTCTTTCGCCTTCATCAAGAGGTTCTTTAGTTCCTCTTCACTTTCTGCCATAGGGTGGTGTCATCTGCATATCTGAGATTATTGATATGTCTCCCAGTAATCTTGACTCCAGCTTGTGCTTCATCCATCCCAGCATTTCACATAATGTGTTCTGCATAGAAGTTAAATAATCAGGGTGACAATATAGAGGCTTGACGTACTCCTGTCTCAGCTTTGAACCAGTCCCTTGTTCCAGTCCATAGAGCTCCTTATATCCTCCTAGAAAGAACTTTGTCTACTCCAAAATCACAAAAACGTTCTCTGAGAGTATCTCACAGAAGCATAATTACTTTTCTTTTGCATCTAATTATACAGTGCTTCTAGGATTGATAACTGTGTAGGATAAGGGTCAAGTGTCACGTTTTCACATGGGCATCCAGTTGAGTCAGCCTTTTTCTGGAAAGACTATTCCCTACTGCAGTGCCACCTTTGTGATAAATGAAATGGCACATATGTCTGAACACGTCTTTTAGACTTTCTATTCTGTTCCACTATATCATTTGTCTATCCTTTCACCCATACCACATTTTCATAATTATTGTAATTTTACAGTAAATCTTGAACCTTCCCTGGTGGCTCAGATAGTAAAGAATCTGTCTGCAAGGTGGGAGACCTGGGTTTGATCCCTGGGTTGGGAAGATCCCCTGGAGAAGTGCATGGCAATCCACTCCAGTATTCTTACCTGGAGAGTCCCCATGGAGAGAGGAGCTGGGCGGGCTATAGTCCATTGGGTCACAAAGAATCGGAAATGAGTGAGTGACTAAGCACACATAGTAAGTCTGGGTAACTTTATTTATTTATTTTTTAGGATTGTTGGATTTTCTTTATTTATTTTTAAAATACAAATTTATTTATTTTAATTGGAGGTTAATTACTTTACAATATTGTATTGGTTTTGCCATACATCAACATGAATCCACCACAGGTATACATGTGTTCCCCATCCTGAACCCCCCTCCCTCCTCCCTCCCCATACCATCCCTCTGGGTATCTCAGTGTACCAGTTGTTGCTGTTCTTCCTAACTGCCTTGGTCATTCTTGGTTTTTGTATTTTGTATACATTTTTGAGCTGGAGCTCCAATACTTTGCCACCTGATGTGAACAGCTGACTCATTAGAAAAGAGCCTGATGCTTGGAAAGATTGAATGCAGGAGGAGAAGGAGATAACAGAAGATGAGATAGTTGGATGGCATCACTGACTCAATGGATATGAGTTTGGGTAAACGCTGGGAATTGGTGATGGATAGGGATCAATCCATGGCGTGGATGCAGTCCATGGGGTTGCAAAGAGTCAGACATGACTGAGTGACTGAACAACAACATAAATTTTGAATCATCTTGTCATCTTTCACACACACAAAAGCATCAGGGATGCTGGCGTGATGCAGTCCATGGGGTTGCAAAGAGTCAGACATGACTGAGTGACTGAACAACAACATAAATTTTGAATCATCTTGTCATCTTTCACACACACAAAAGCATCAGGGAATTTTATCGAGGTTAGCCTGGCGTGATGCAGTCCATGGGGTTGCAAAGAGTCAGACATGACTGAGTGACTGAACAACAACATAAATTTTGAATCATCTTGTCATCTTTCACACACACAAAAGCATCAGGGAATTTTATCGAGGTTAGCTTTAATCTGTATATAAATTTGATAATGATTTATTTTGACAACATTGAGTTTCCCAATTCATTGGCAAAATATATCCCTTCATTCAGTTCAGTCTTGAATTTCTCTCAGATGTTTTGCACATCTTTACCTAGGTTTTCTCCTAGGCATTTTTATGGGTTTGATGTTACTAGTATTTCCTTTAGTGAAGGTTTTCTAAGAATGAATTCTCTCTGAACTTTATCTGGATTCCCCAAATGTTAGGTTAATATTTTGCTTTAATCCTTCTTTCTTTCTTTTCTCCCCTTCTCTCTCTCACTCTAGTTTTCTCTTTCTCTGGCTTTCCCTCTCTCTCCTCCTTTGTCCCTCTCCTGCCCCATTTCCCCCCTGAGTATGTAAAATCTTTCTGGATTAAGTTGCAGACAGGATGCTTCTTTATCCCTCCCCTTCCCCAACAATAACAACAAAAAACTTCAGGGAATTTCCTTACATAACCACAGTTCAATCAAACCTTTAGAGATATCAGCCCCAGATAACAACTAAGTGCAACCACATGAGAGACCCCAAAGGTAGAACTGCCAGGTTGAGTCTTTCCCAAATTACTGATCAGGAAATTATGATCAAAATTAAAAAAAAATTCCTTCAACTGCTAAGTTTGGGGGGAAACTTGTTATACAGTATTGTTAACCAGGCACTTACCATGTAACCAGCTTTTCTATACAGAGGAATATTTATCCTCTCATCTTCCATTTTACTATTTCTACTTTATATTGATCTAATGTGCTGATAGACTCATACTTTAGTTCTTAATTTCAGCTGTTAACTTTTTCAGCTGTAGAATTTTCATTTGTTTTGTTATCATTTCTCTGCACACAAGACACATATCTTGTTAATTAATTCTTTGAGGACTTTAATCATGGCTATTTAAATTCTCCATCAGACTATAAAACTCTTAGAGGAAAACATAGGCAGAAGATTCTTTGACATAAATTGCAACAAGATCTTTTTTGACCAACCTTTGGAGTAAGGAGTAAAGAAAATAAAAACAAAAATGAACAAATAGGACCCGATTAAACTTAAAAGGTTTTGCATAACAAAGGAAACTATAAACAGAACAAAAAGACAACTGTCAGAATGGGAGAAAATATTTGCAACTAAAATGAAACAACTAACAAGCGACAAATCTTCAAAATGCACAAACAACTCAATATCAACCAACCAAACAACCCAATTGAAAAATGGGAGAAAGACCTAAACAGACATTTCTCCAGACATACAGATGGCTAACAAATACATGAAAAGATGTTCAACATCACTAATTACTAGAAAGATGCAAAACTGCAGTCAGGTATTACTTCACACCAGTCAGAATGTCTATCATTAAAAAAATCTACAAACAATAAATGCTGGAGAGAATGTGGAGAAAAGGGAATCCTCCTACATATGGGTATGTAAATTGGCACAACTACTATGGAGAACAGTCTGGAGGTTCCTCAAAAAACTAAAAATAGAACTATCATATGACTCAGCAATCCCACTCCTGGGCACATACCTGGAGAGAATCATCATTCAAAAAGACACATTCATCCTAATGTTCACTGCAGCAGTTTACAACAGCCAGGACACGGAAGCAACCTAAATGTTCCTCACAGGAGGAATGGATAGAGAAGATGTTGTACATATACAAAATGGAATATTAATCAACCATAAAAGAATAAAGTTGTGAAATTTGCAGAGACATGGATAGACCTAGAGATTGTTATGTTCGGTTTAGTTCAGTTCAGTCGCTCAGTCATGTCTGACTCGTTGTGACCCGGTTGACTGTAGCACAAGAGGGCTCCCTGTCCATCACCAACTCCCAGAGATTACTCAAACTCATGTTCACTGAGTTGGTGATGCCATCCAACCATCTCATCCTCTGTCGTTCTCTTCTCCTCTCATCTTCAATCTTTCCTACCATCAGAGTCTTTTCAAATGAGTCAGTTCTTCACATCAGGTGGCCAAAGTACTAGAGCATCAGTCCTTTCAATGAACATTCAGGACTGATTTCCTTTAGGATGGACTGGTTGGATCTTCTTGCAGTCCAAGGGACTCTAAAGAGTCTTTTTCAACACCACAGTTCAAAAGCATCAATTCTTTGGTGCTCAGCTTTCTTTATAGTCCAACTCTCATATCCATACATGACTACTGGAAAAACCATAGCCTTGACTAGATAGACCTTTGTTGGCAAAGTGATGTCTCTGCTTTTTAACATGCTGTCTAGGTTGGTCATAACTTTTCTTCCAAGGAGTAAGTGTCTTTTAATTTCATGGCTGCAGTCACCATCTACAGTGATTTTGAGCTCAAAAAAATAAAGTCGGCCACGGTATCCACTATTTCCCCATCTATTTGCCATGGAAGTGAGAAATAGATTTAAGGGCCTAGATCTGATACATAGAGTGCCTGATGAACTATGGAATGAGGTTTGTGACATTGTACAGGAGACAGGGATCAAGACCATCCCCATGGAAAAGAAATGCAAAAAAGCAAAATGGCTGTCTGGGGAGGACTTACAAATAGCTGTGAAAAGAAGAGAAGCGAAAAGCAAAGGAGAAAAGGAAAGATATAAAAATCTGAATGCAGAGTTCCAAAGAATAGCAAGAAGAGATAAGAAAGCCTTCTTCAGCAATCAATGCAAAGAAATAGAGGAAAACAACAGAATGGGAAAGACTAGGGATCTCTTCAAGAAAATCAGAGATACCAAAGGAACATTTCATGCAAAGATGGGCTCAATAAAGGACAGAAATGGTATGGACCTAACAGAAGCAGAAGATATTAAGAAGAGGTAGCAAGAATACACAGAAGAACTGTACAAAAAAGATCTTCATGACCCAGATAATCATGATGGTGTGCTCACTAACCTAGAGCCAGACATCCTGGAATGTGAAGTCAAGTGGGCCTTAGAAAGCATCACTACGAACAAAGCTAGTGGAGGTGATGGAATTCCAGTTGAGCTATTCCAAATTCTGAAAGATGATGCTGTGAAAGTGCTGCACTCAATATGCCAGCAAATTTGGAAAACTCAGCAGTGGCCACAAGATTGGAAAAGGCCAGTTTTCATCCCAATCCCAAAGAAAGGCAATGCCAAGGAGTGCTCAAACTACCGCACAATTGCACTCATCTCACACGCTAGTAAAGTAATGCTCAAAATTCTCCAAGCTAGTCTTCAGCAATATGTGAACTTCCTGATGTTCAAGCTGGTTTTAGAAAAGGCAGAGGAACCAGAGATCAAATTGCCAACATCTACTGGATCATCGAAAAACCAAGAGAGTTCCAGAAAAACATCTATTTCTGCTTTATTGAGTATGCCAAAGCCTTTGACTGTGTAGATCACAATAAACTGTGGAAAATTCTGAGAGAGATGGGAATACCAGACCACCTGATCTGCCTCTTGAGAAATCTGTATGCAGGTCAGGAAGAACAGTTAGAACTGGACATGAACAACAGACTGGTTCCAAATAGGAAAAGGAGTACGTCAAGGCTTTATATTGTCACCCTGTTTATTTAACTTATATGCAGAGTTGGACACGACTGAGCTTCACTTTCACTTCTCACTTTCATGCATTGGAGAAGGAAATGGCAACCCACTCCAGTGTTCTTGCCTGGAGAATCCCAGGGACAGGGGAGCCTGGTGGGCTGCCGTCTATGGGGTCGCACAGAGTCGGACATGACTGAAGTGACATAGCAGCAGCAGAGTACATCATGAGAAATGCTGGACTGGAAGAAACACAAGTTGGAATCAAGATTGCTGGGGGAAATATCAATAACCTCAGATATGCAGATGATACCACCCTTATGGCAGAAAGTGAAGAGGAACTAAAAAGCCTCTTGATGAAAGTGAAAGTGGAGAGTGAAAAGGTTGGCTTAAAGCTCAACATTCAGAAAACGAAGATCATGGCATCTGGTCCCATCACTTCATGGGAAATAGATGGGGAAACAGTGGAAACAGTGTCAGACTTTCTTTTTCTGGGCTCCAAAATCACTGCAGATGGTGAATGCAGCCGTGAAATTAAAAGACGCTTACTCCTTGGAAGGAAAGTTATGACCAACCTAGATAGCATATTGAAAAGCAGAGACATTACTTTGCCAACAAAGGTTCGCCTAGTCAAGGCTATGGTCTTTCCTGTGGTCATGTATGGATGTGAGAGCTGGACTGTGAAGAAGACTGAGCACCAAAGAATTGATGCTTTTGAACTGTGGTGTTGGAGAAGACTCTTGAGAGTCCCTTGGACTGCAAGGAGATCCAACCAGAGCATTCTGAAGGATATCAGCCCTGGGATTTCTTTGGAAAGAATGATGCTAAAGGTGAAACTCCAGTATTTTGGCCACCTCATGTGAAGAGTTGACTCATTGGAAAAGACTCTGATGCTGGGAAGGATTGGGGGCAGGAGGAGAAGGGGACGGCGGAGGATGAGATGGCTGGATGGCATCACTGACTCGATGGATGTGAGTCTGAGTCACCTCCGGGAGTTGGTGATGGACAGGGAGGCCTGTTGTGCTGTGATTCATAGGGTCGCAAAGAGTTGGACACGACTGAGCGACTGATCTGATCTGATCTGCCATGAAGTGATGGGACTGGATGCCATGATCTTCGTTTTCTGAATGTTGAGCTTTAAGCCAGCTTTTTCACTCTCCTCTTTCACTTTCACCAAGAGGCTCTTTAGTTCCTCTTCACTTTCTGCCATAAGGGTGGTGTCATCTCCATATCTGAGATTATTGATATTTCTCCCAGCAATCTTGATTCCAGCTTGTGCTTCATCTAGCCCAGCGTTTTTCATAATGTATTCTGCATATAAGTTAAATAAGCAGGGCGACAATATACAGCCTTGATGTACTCCTTTTCCTGTTTGGAGCCAGTCTGTTGTTCCATGTATACTTCTAACTGTTGCTTTCTGACCTGCATACAGATTTCTCAAGAGGCAGTTCAGGTGGTCTGGTATTCCCATCTCCTTCAGAATTTTCCACAGTTTATTGTAATGCACAGAGTCAAAGGCTTTGGCATAGCCAATAAAGCAGAAATAGATGTTTTTCTGGAACTCTCTTGCTTTTTTGATGATCCAGCAGATGTTGGCAATTTGATCTCTGGTTCTTCTGCCTTTTCTAAAACCAGCTTGAACATATGGAAGTTGATGATTCACATATTGCTGAAGCCTGGCTTGGAGAATTTTGAGCAGTACTTTACTAGCATGTGAGATGAGTGCAATTGTGTGGTAGTTTGAGCATTCTTTGGCATTGCCTTTCTTTGGGATTGGAATGAAAACTGACCTTTTCCTGTCCTGTGGCCACTGCTGAATTTCCAAAATTTCTGGCATATTGCATGTAGCACTTTCACAGCATCATCTTTCAAGATTTGAAATAGGATTGTTATGTAGAATGAAGTAAATCAGAAAGAGAAAAACAAATACTGTATAACATCACTTATATGTGGAATCTAGAAAAATGGTAGAGATGAACTTACTGCAAAGCAGAAATAGAGACACCAACATAGAGTACATCATATGGACACTAAGAGGGGAAATGGAGAGTGGGATGAATTGGGACATTATTGACATATGTGACATATAGACACTATTGACGTGCTGTGCTGTGCGCTTAGTCATATCTGACTCTTTGCAACCCCATGGACTGTAGCCCGCCAGGCTCCTCTGTCCATGGAGATTCTCCAGGAAAGAATTGTGGAGTGGGTTCCCATACCCTCTTCCAGGGGATCTTCCCAACCCAAGGATCAAACCCAGGTCTCTTGCATTGCAGGTGGATTCTTTTACTGCCTCAGCCACCAGACTCAGAAGCCCTACACTATTGATATGAAGTATAAAATAGATATTGCCTGGAGAATCCCGTAGACATGGAGCCTGATGGGCTACAATCCATGGTGTCACAGAGTCAGACACGATTGAAATGACTTAGCATGCATGCACACATAAACTTTGCCAACAAAGGTCTCTCTAATTAAGGCTATGGTTTTTCCAGTGGTCATGTATGGATGTGAGAGTTGGAGTATAAAGAAAGCTGAGCGCCAAAGAATGGATGCTTTTGAACTGTGCTGTTGGAGAAGACTCTTGAGAGTCCCTTGGGCTGCAGAGATCCAACCAGTCCATCCTAAGGAAATCAGTCCTGGGTGTTCATTGGAAGGACTGATATTGAAGCTGAGGCTCCAATACTTTGGCCGCCTCATGCGAAGAGCTGATTCATTGGAAAAGACACTGATGCTGGGAAAGATTGAAGGCAGGAGGAGAAGGGGACGACAGAGGATGAGATGGCTGGATGGCATCATTGACTCGATGGACATGGGTTTGGGTGAAGTCTGGGAGTTGGTGATGGACAGGGAGGCCTGGCGTGCTGTGGTTCATGGGGTCACAAAGAGTCGGACACTACTGAGAGACTGAACTGAACACATAAAATAGATAAATAATAACCTATTGTATAGCACAGGGAACTCTACTCAGTGCTCTGTGGTGATGTAAATAGGAAGTAAATCCAAGAAAGAGGGGATATATATATGTGTGTCATTGTTGTTTGGTTGCTGAGTTGCATCTGACTCTTTTGTGACCTCATGGACTGTAGCCTGCAACACTCCTTTGTCCATAGGATTTCCCAGGCAAGAATACTGGAGTGGGTTGCCATTTCTTTCCCCAGAGGATCTTCCCAACCAGGGATGGACCCCAGTCTCCTATTTGGCAGGCAGATTTTTTTACCACTGAGTCACCTAGGAAACCCTTACATGTATATATAACGTATTAAATTTCCTGTACAGCAGAAGCTACCACAACGTTGCAAAGCAATTATGCTCAAATAAAAATAAATAAAAACAAATAAAATAAACTCTCTGTCAGGTAACTCTAAGAGCCAAGCTGAGTGAACTTCAGGAGTTGGTGATGGACAGGGAGGCCTGGCGTGCTGCGATTTATGGGGTCGCAAAGAGCTGGACACGACTGAGCGACTTAACTGAACTGAAGAGCCAAATACCCTGGGAAATTTTTTTAATGTTTCTTTTTCCTCTTGTTTTCCATGAGATCTCTCTCTTTTTTTTTTTTTGAGATCTCTTTTATATAAGTGTTTTTAAAATCACAAACATTGTAGATAAAAAATTGTACAAATCCTTCAAAAAGGATTTTGTTTTGTTTCTTCTATTTAGGGGTAGATTAAGGATATATCAACTTATTTAACTCATTCTTAGGGCAAAGCTTGGCTTAAAACAGGAATCATGGCATTGTCAGGACCAAGGCTGTTCATAAAGAAAGGAAACTAAGATTATGGTAGCTTTACTGGTATGTTACAGCTTTCATCTCAGCTCCATCACTAGGTCATTATTATTATTATTTTTAAATTTTGAACTTTTTACTTTGTATTGGGTTCAGCCGATTAACAATGTTGTTACAGTTTCAGGTGAACAGGCAGGGACTCAGCCATATATATACATGTATCCATTTCCCCAAAACTCCCCTTCCCTCCTAAAAATTATTTTGCGTAACTGTTTCCTGTTCTTCAACCCTCCCAGCCCTCTAATCATGGCTCTTTTTTCAGGAAACCACACCCAGGTGCTGCCCCAGTGCAATGACTCCGTGTCTGAACAAGTAGGGTCTGCAGCCTCAGAGGAGAGCGCCCCCTACTGCTCAGGTGAGGGTCCCACAGATCAGAAGACCCTTCTCATTCTCCGGGTCAACGCTGCATTGTCCCATTTCTTTCTCCTCAGACAGCAGACAGCTCCGCCTGGTGGACGGGGGCGGACCCTGCGCCGGGAGAGTGGAGATCCTTGACCAGGGCTCCTGGGGCACTATCTGTGATGACGGCTGGGACCTGGACGATGCCCGCGTGGTGTGCAGGCAGCTGGGCTGTGGAGAAGCCCTCAATGCCACGGGCTCTGCTCACTTCGGGGCGGGATCAGGGTCCATCTGGCTGGACGACCTGAACTGCACGGGAAAGGAGTCCCAGGTGTGGAGGTGCCCTTCCCGGGGCTGGGGGCAGCACGACTGCAGACACAAGGAGGACGCGGGGGTCATCTGCTCAGGTCAGCACTCCACACTGTCCACAGGCTGGGGGAGGGGAGGGCCCAGGAGGACGGGGGTCTGAACCCTGAGGGAGAATGATAAGATCAGAGAAGGAGGCTTCCTCCCATGAAGCCTGTGTTTCCAGCAGACGTGAAGATGAAGTGCTTTCACTGCCTCCTGCAGCAGCTAAGATTCTGGTCCTTTCTTCTCAGTAGTGTTTCCTGGCAGAGCCTTTTCTCAGTTTTCCTTGAAATCAGGGCTCACTCTTCTGGTCCATATGGGAGAGAAGTCTTAAGCCCAAGGTGCTAGTTTTTTTGTTTTGTAACAAATTATCACATAGTTAATGGTTTAAAACAACACATTTACTTCCTTACACTTCTGTAGCTTAGATGTCCAGCAGGAATCTCACTGGATGGGGATCAAGGTTTCAGTAGGGTCACATCACCTCTGAGCCTCTGGGAAGGAATCTGTTTCTTGTCTTTTCAAGCTTTTAAAAACTGCCTGCCTGCCTTCGGTCATAACCCCCTTCTGTTCATCATCAGATCAGCAATGCTCCACCTCTCTAACTGTTACACATATTCACATCTCCCTCTAACCAGAATGAGGAAAAGGATTCCACTCTAAAGGATAGTGAGTCTAAGATTGTGATTAGACTGTGCTCAGGTGGTTAATCCATCATACTTCAGGGTAATCTCAAGGTCCTTACCTTAATCATATCTGTAAAGTCCCCTTTTTCAGACAAGGAAACAGTCACAGGTCCATTATTCCATCTGCCTCCACACTGTCCACATCACATCCCTTTCATACACTCTTTCAGATGTTTTGTCAGGAAGCAGGAGTCAGCTCCCTCTCCCTGCAGGTGTCCAGGTTGGTCTTCCTCTCAGTTCATATCCACTACATCATGGTGGTAGAAATAGTTAGAAAGACAGACACAAATGGACAAAGTCAGGTAAAAAGGAGACAAGTTTCACTCTGGTCATCTAGTGGATTTGCTTCCTCAGCTGGGTCACAGATGAATGTTCACAATTTTGGGGAAAGAGGAAAACCCAGAGCCCTGAGTGGAGTGCTCACTGTGTCCTGTCTCCTTCCTTTCAATCTTAGAGTTCCTGGCCCTCAGGATGGTCAGCGAGGACCAGGAATGTGCTGGGTGGCTGGAAGTTTTCTACAACGGGACCTGGGGCAGTGTCTGCCGCAGCCCCATGGATGATGTCACCGTGTCCATCATCTGTAGTCAGCTTGGCTGTGGGGACAGTGGAAGTCTCAACACCTCTATTGGTCTCAGGGAAGGTTCTAGACCCCGGTGGGTAGATTTAATTCAGTGTCGGAAAACGGATACCTCTCTCTGGCAGTGTCCTTCTGGCCCTTGGAAATACAGTTCATGCTCTCCAAAGGAGGAAGCCTACATCTCATGTGCAGGTGACTTATGTCTGTTTCTGTGTCTGTCCCAACCCTGTAGGATATTGTTAGTGAGATTTGATATTTTAAAATCTAAGTGATGGGTTTAAGTTGAGTTTATAAAATGAAGTTTGGATGGAGCTAATTTAATCTACATGTTCCAAACTTGCTTTATGAAAATTTTTAATTGATATAATTGATGCAACATTATATTTTTTGCTGTGTAGAACATAATGCTTATATGTTTGTGTGTATTGATAAATGATCACTACAGTAAGTCTAGGTATGTCTCTATATATGGATCCATATATATAAATCCATATATATAGTTAAAAATTTTTCTTGCATGACGAGAATGTTTAAGATGTATTTTCTTGCCATCTTTCAAATAGACAATACAGTATTCACTATGGTCACCATGCTGCATGTTATATCTCTTCACCTATTAATTTTATAATTCAGATTTATACATTTTCACTACCTTTGCCCACACCAAATCCCCCACCTCTGGCAGCCACCAGCTACTCAGCATCTTTGAACTTGCTTTTTGTTTTAATATGACACATATAAGTGAGATTATATGGTATTTTTCTTTCTCTGTCTGATTTGTTTCACTTAGCATAATGCCCTTGAGGTTCATCCGTGTTGTTGAAACTGGCAAGATTTTCTTCTTTTTTATGGGTGGATATAAGTCTATATTACATTTTCTTTATCCATTCATCAGTGAAGACTTACATTGTTTGACTCATATATATTGCTATAAAATACTAAAAGGTAATACTGTTAAAGTGCTGCAGTCAATACGTCAGCAAATTTGGAAGATTCATCAGTGGCCACAGGACAGGAGAGGGTCAGTTTTCATTTAAATCTCAAAGAAGGGCAATGCCAATGAATGGTCAAACTACCTCACAGTTGTGCTCATTTCACATGCTAGCACGGTTATGCTCAAAGTTCCTTCAAGCTAGGCTTCAGCAGGAAGTGAACTGAGAACTTCTGAGATGTACAAACTGGGTTTAGAAAAGGCAGAGAAACCAGAGATCAAATTGCCAACATTTGTTGGATCATAGAGTAAGCCAGAGAATTCCAGAAAAACATCTGCTTCATTGACTACATAAAGCCTTTGATGATGTGGATCACAATGAACTGTGGAGAATTCTTAAAGAGATGAGAATACCAGGGCACCTTACCTGCCTCCTGAGAAACCTGTATGCAGATCAAAAAGCAGCAGTTAGAACTGGACATGAAACAACCGACTGGTTCCAAATTGGGAAAAGAGTTCGTCAAGGCTGTATATTGTCACCCTGTTTATTTAACTTATATGCAGAGAACATCATAGGAAATGTTGGATGAATCACAAGCTGGAATCAAGATTACTGTGAGAAATATCAACAACCTCAGATACACAGATGATACCACTCTAATGGCAGAAAGCAAAGAGGAACTAAAGAGCCTCTTATTGAGGGTGAAAGAGGAGAGTGAAAAAGTTGGCTTACAGCTCAACATTCTAAAAACTAAGATCATTAGCAGTTCATGGCAAATAAAAGGGGAGAAAGTGGAAACAGTGACAGATTTTCTTTTCTTGGATGCCCAAATCACTGCTGATGGTGACTGCAGCCATGAGATTAAAAGAGGCTTGTTCCTCTGTGACAAACCTAGACACAGTGTTAAAAAGCAGAGACATCACTTTGCTGACAAAGGTCCATATGGTCAAAGCTATATTTTTTCCAGTAGTCAAATCTGGGCATGAGAGCCGGGTTATAGAAGAAGCTAAAAAGAGTTGATTCTTTTGAATTGTGGTGCTTGGATGCCACAATTGAATTGAGAGTCCTTTGGGCAGCAAGGAGATCAAACCAATCAATCCTAAAGGAAATCAACCCTGAATAGTCATTGGAAGGACTGATGCTGAAGCTGAAGCTCCAATACTTTGGCCACCTGATGAGAAGAGCTGACTCACTGGAAAAGATCCTGATGCTGGGAAAGATTGAAGGCAAAAGAAGAAGGGGGCCACAGAAGATGAGATAGTTAGATAGCATCACCAGTTCAGTGGACATGATTTTGAGCAAATTTTGGGAGTTAGTGAAGGACAGAGGAGCCTGGCATGCTGCAGTCCATGGGGTTGCAAAGAGTCAGACACAAGCTAGCAACTGAACATATGTTGCTGCAGTGAACATTGGCTTTTCAAGTTAATGTTTTTGTTTCCTTCAGACAAATACCCCAAAGTGAAATTGCTAAATCATACGGCAGCTCTATTTTTAATTTTTGATGCACCTCAATACTGTTTCCATAGGGGCTGCATCAACTTACATTCCCTCTAACTGTGCAAAAGCTTTCCTGTTTCTTCACATTCTCAACTCCTGTTCTTTCTTCTTTTTGATAAAAGCCTTTCTAGAGGATATGAGGTCATATCTCACTGTGGTTTTGATTTGTATTTTCTGATAATTAATAGTGTTGAGCACGTTTTCATGTACCTGTTGGCAAGTTGTATGTATTCTTTAAAAAAATGTCTATTCAGGTTCTCTGCCCATTAAAAAAAAATCAGATCGTTTGTTTTTTGGTACTGAGTTGTATGAGTTCCTTGTGTATTTTGGATAATAATCCTTACCTGAAATATAATATGCAAATATTTTCTCCAATTCCATAGGTTGCTTTTTCACCTTGTTGATGGTTTCCTTAATTGGGCAGAAGCTTTTTAGCCTTATGTCATTACAACTGCTTGTTTTTACTCTTGTTGCCTTTGCTTTTGGTGACAGATCCAAAAAATCATCACAAAGACTGGTGTTAAGGATTTTATTTTCTGTTTTTTCCTGTAGAAATTTTATGGCTTCAGGACTTGTGGTCAAGTCTTTAATCTATTTTGAGTTAATTTTTGTGAATGGTGTAAAATAGTGGTCCAGTTTCATTTTTTGCGTGTGGCTGTCCAGTTTTCCCAATGCCATTTACTGAAAAAACTATCCTTTTCCCACTGTATATTCTTGGCTTCTTTGTCAAAAATTAATTGACCATAGAAATGTGGGTTTATTTATGGACTCTCTGTTCTGTTCCATTGATCTGTGTTCATTTTTATACCAATGACATACTGTTTTGATTAATATAGCTTTGTGATATAGTTTGAAATCAGGAAGCACGACACCTCTAGCTTTGTCATTCTTTCTCGATTGCTTTGGTATTGAGCGTCTTTTGTGGTTCCATGCAAATTTTAGGATTGTTTCTTCTGTATCTGTGAAAATTTCCATTGGAATTTTGATAAGGATTGCAGTGAATCTGTAGATTGCTTTGGGTAGTATGGGCATATTAATAATATTAGATCTTCCAATCCATGAGCACAGAATATCTTTCCATTTATTTGAGTCATCTTCAGTATCTTTCATCAATGTGTTTTTAGCTTTCAGTGTACAGATCTTTTACCTCCTTGGTTAAATTTATTCCTAGACATTTTATTCATTTTCATGCAAATATAATTAGAATTGTTTTCTCAGTTTCTCTTACAGCAGTTTGTTGTTAGTGTAAATAAATGCATATGATTTTTATATACAGATTTCTCTTCTACAACTTTACTGACTGTATTAGTTCTCATATTTTTGTTGAAGTCTTTAGTGTTTTCTACATATAATATCATGTAAAGGGGGTTCTTTCCTTATGACTGATGGTAAAGAATCTGTCTGCAATGCAAGAGACCCGGGTTCAGTCCCTGGGTCAGGAAGATCCCCTGGAGGAGGGAATGACAACCCACTCCAGTATTCTTGCCTGGAGAATCCCAGTGGACAGAGGAGCCTGGCAGGCTGCAGTCCTTGGGGTTGTGAAGAGTCAGACACGACTGAGTGACTAACACTTTCACTTTTCAATCTGCAAATAGTGTCAGTTTTGCCTCTCCCTTTCAGATTTGGATATCTTGATTTTCTTTTTATTGCCTGATGGATCTGGATAGGACTACCAAAACTAAGTTGAATAAAAGTGGTGAGAGTAGACATTTTTGTCTTGTGTCTGATTTCAGAGGAAAAGCTTTTGGTTTTTTACAGTCAAGTATGATGTTAGCTGTGTACTTTACATATGGCCTTAATTATGTTGAGATGCAATCCTTCTATACCTACTTTGTAAAAGAGTTTTTACTGTAAGTAGATGTTGAATTTGTCAAACACTTTTTCTGCTTCCTTTGAGGATATGATTTTTACCTTCATTTTGTTTATTTGGTGTATCACATTGACTAATTTGTGAATGTTGAACTATCTTTGTATCCTTGGAACAAATATCACTTGATCATCGTGTATGATTCTTGTAGTATATTGTCAAATTCAGTTTTCTAATATTTTGTTGATGATTTTTGCACCTGTATTTATCAGAGTATTAGCCCATAATTTTCTTTTCTAATGGTGTCCTTATCTGGCTTTGATATCAGACTAATGTTGGCTTCATAAGATGAATTTGGAAGTGTTCTTTTCTTCTGTTTTTGGAAGAGTTTGAGAAGCCTCCACCACTAAATACCGTTGCATTGGGTACTGAGATTTCAGCAGTAAATTTTGAATGAAATAAATAAATGTTTGCGAGGGCAACAAATAGTCAAACCATAGCACCTTATTCTTTCAATGTTTCTCTCTCTGTTTCACTTTCTCCTTCCCTCCCCCTCCACATACACAAACACACACACCCCATTCAGGTACACCTTGAATGGTATGCTGGATGTTGTCTGAAACCCATAGTTAAGAGAATGTGGGATCAGATACTTCAAAAGCAGAGGCTCACTCCCTTCCTTGCCTCTCTTTGCTCATCTCTTTGTCTTTTTCATTTGAAGGCCAAAGAGGCATTAAACTGTGAGACCTTTTATTGATGATATTTTTCCTGCAATTAAACCCTGTGAATTGAGAGGTGGTAAAATCTTTGACCATGAAAATGAGCAACCCGCTCACAGAGGTCCTGCCATCGTTTTCTCAGAGGTTCTCTGCATAGAGTGGGTAGGAGTTTTGATAGGATGATCTGGAAAGAATATATAAATATTGATACTTTATGACAGGTACTATTTACCCTTCTGTTTTATTTTGAATTTATATTTACTTCTGTCAGCTTCAATTCTTTTATATATATTTTCAGTCTTTTGCTTATTATTTCTACATCTTCTCAATACAAACTTTTCTCAGTAGGCTTTTTTTTTTCTCCATCCCCCATCACTTTTCCCATGTAGTTTTTTTTAAGATCATAATAGATTTTTCTTTTTTTCTTTTTTTAAATATAAATTTATTTCTTTTAATTGGAGGTTAATCACTTTACAATATTGTATTGGTTTTGCCGTACATCAACATGAATCCACCACAGGTATATCAGTAGGATTTTTTTAACTATTGCAAAATTTCTGGCTTACTCAGTGTGTACATATATGTGTCCATATATCTTCTCAGAATTCTACTAAGTCTTTCCTGTATAATTCCTTTTTAAGAGATTCCTAACCAACACTACTGGCTTTTCTGGTGGCTCAGACAGCAAAGAAACTGCCTGCAGTGAGGGAGACCTGGTTTTAATCCCTGGGTAGGGAGAATCCAGTGGAGAAGTGAATAGCAATCCACTCCAGTATATTTGTCTGGAAAATCTTATGGACAGAGGAGCCTGGTGGGCTGCAATCCATAGGGTCACAAAGAGCTGGACATGACTGAGCGACTAACACACACACATACATAACCAACACTACATTTTGGAGCAATTATCTTCCAATTAAAAATAAATTTAGAAGAGAGAGTTTCCTTTTACAACAGTAGTCTTCACTTGCCCACTTGTCACACTGAATAATAGCTAAGAGTAGTTGATAATCTATCTAATAATTTTCCATTAAAATTATGTAGATGAGATTCCAAATAAAAATGGACTCTGTGCTTCTGAACTGATTATTTTTATTATTTTTAAATATAAATGTATTTATTTTACTTGGAGGTTAATCATTTTACAATATTGTACTGGTTTTGCCATACATCAACATGAATCCACCGGAGGTATACACGTGTTCCCCATCCTGAACCCTGCTCTCTCCTCCCTCCCTGTACTATCCCTCTGGGTCATCCTAGTGTACCAGCCCCAAGCATCCTGTATCATGCATCGAACCTTGACTGGCGACTCATTTCATATATGATATTATACTTGTTTCAATGCCATTCTCCCAAATCATCCCACCCCCTCCCTCTCCCACAGAGTCCAAAAGACTGTTCTAGACATGTGTCTCTTTTACTGTCTCGCATACAGCGTTATCGTTGCCATCTTTCTAAATTCCATATATATGTGTTAGTATACTGTATTGGTGTTTTTCTTTCTGGCTTACTTCACTCTGTATAATATGAACTGTTATCATAGACTGTTACCATTAATTCATATTTGGTTTACTATTTCACTGATTAGTATGAATTTAAAAAAAGAAATTTCATTTCACTGAATTTTATTTGTCTATTCATTCATTTAATAAATATTTATCAAACCCTTATCTAGGTATTTAGAAATGGTTTTCCATAGATATTTGTTGAATGAGTGCATACAATGAATGCATACAATGTGCAGGCACTGTCCTAATAGCAGAAACATGGCACATATAAGGTCCTTCTTCTAACGGAACTTTCACTCAGAGGAGTGTGTGTACATTCATAGATGTCTGTGTTTATATTTGCTGTGGGGTGTGAAGACTGATAAACAAGTAAATATTTAAAGTAATTTCAGGTGGTGATCAGATGCAGTGAATGTTTCAACCCAGGAGATAATGAGCCTGTGTTTTCACATGTCATTTGCACTGAGCCATGGACCTTAGATAATCTTATGTGGGGACAGGAACACCCTCAGCTGTTCCTGATCCAATGTTTCCCTGTTATGTGCAGAAAGAAGACCCAAGAGCTGTCCAACTACTGCCCCCTGCACAGGTACGTCAGCCCTGCCCCCTCCCCTATGGCTCCCAGGGGCTCCTTCTTCCCACCAGGGGAGTCACAGGAGGGGCTGCTGCCTTTTCAGACAGAGAGAAGCTCCGGCTCAGGGGTGGAGACAGCAAGTGCTCAGGGCGGGTGGAGGTCTGGCACAACGGCTCCTGGGGCACCGTGTGCGATGACTCCTGGAGCCTGGCAGAGGCCGAGGTGGTGTGTCAGCAGCTGGGCTGTGGCCAGGCCCTGGAAGCTGTGCGGGCCGCAGCATTTGGCTCTGGAAATGGGAACATCTGGCTGGACGAGGTGCGGTGTGGGGGCCGGGAGTCCTCCCTGTGGGACTGTGCTGCAGAGCCCTGGGGGCAGAGCGACTGCAAGCACGAGGAGGATGCTGGTGTGAGGTGCTCTGGTGAGTGAGGGCTCGGGGTCCACCCTGGGTGAGCTGGGGCAGTGCAGGGGCACTGGGGTGGGCTGGCCGTCGTGGGGAGTTTGTGTTCAGACATCCCGGGTGCTGGGGCTCTGATCTAGGATGAGGCAGCTGGGAGGACTGGACACTGATGTTGTGCAGACTGAGGGGTGATTTCAGGCTCAGGAGGAAAAATGGTTTGCCCTGCATTCTGGCCAATTCTTCTTCCCACACTACTGTTTTTCTCTTTAGGTGTAAGGACAGCAGTGCCCGCGACTACAGCAGGTACTGTGATCCATCCACAGGCAGGAGAAAATACTCAAATACTGGGGACCTGATCTGTGGGCTCTCTGACAACTCAGAAGAGGAAATAGTCTGAGGAGCTGTGGCTGTTGGGGAGGAGCCAGGGCATTATACTGGGGAAATCCCCTGCCATGATGTCCAGGGTCAAATGTTCTCATGCCCGGGGTCCAAGGAAGTCTGGTTTCCATGTTGTAGAATCTAAGGGTCTCCCACCTGCCCATGAGTGTTGCTCCTTATCAGAGAGGTGCAAGGCCCTGGACTGTTTGATGCTCTGTCTCCTGAAGCCCAAGGAGAGGGATGAGCTGGGTCGTCAGACGCTGTCTCGGCAGAGCAGCTCCCTGACAATCCCCATCTCTGCCTTGGGGCCACACTGGCCAGAGTGGAGTTGACTTGTCTCAGGACGAGACCCAGGGTACACTGACACACCCTGACACTGTCTGAGGCTGAGACACCATTGTCTGGAGCTCCTGAAAGTGCTGACACAGGAGATTTCCCTGTGCCCAAGACTATCCCCAGCCCTTTTTCCTGTTCTCCTTAGGGGCCAGAACAACCTCAAATTCTCTCCCTGGCATCTTCTCTCTGCCTGGGATCCTCTGCCTTATCCTGGGGGCCCTTCTCTTCCTGGTCCTCGTCATCCTGGTGACTCAGCTGCTCAGATGGAGAACAGAGCGCAGAGGTGGGCTGCAGGGGGAACTGGGGAACAGGGAGAGTGTGTGGAGGAAGGATATGGGGCAGGTATGAGGAGGGGAACCTGGGCCAGGTGCTGTTCTGATTTGCAGACTCCATGTTCTCCTTGCTGAGCTCTAAGGGCTGAGTAGACAGAGGTTCTTAGGACTGGGGTGTGAACTGTCATACGTCATGGTCTCTCCTGTGAGACCAGACAGAGTTGGCACTGAGCTGTAATCAGGGTCAGACGAGGGGAGAAGGTGCTGACATGGTGCACGAGGTAGGAGACGATGCTGAGGTCCTGGCAGCCCCCATGTGAGCACCAGGGAGATGAAGGTGGGATGGCTGGATCGGAATATCTGGGGAAGCTTCTCTGACCTGCTGGGTGATCTTTCAGCCTTATCTAGCTATGAAGATGCTCTTGCTGAAGTTGTGTATGAGGAGCTCGATTACCTTCTGACACAGAAGGAAGGTCTGGGCAGCCCAGGTGAGTGTCTCTGTCTGCCCTCCTGGGGTCTCTGGTTGTCACCACCCATTGGCTGTGCACATCTTCTCAGCATCTGCAGACCCCATGTGTGCCCCAGGCTCACAGAGACGGCTCTTCCAAAGAAGCAGGATGGCCCCTAGAGCCCCGTGACCTTCCAGCCTCTGTCTACACTGCAGAAACCAGGCCTGTCCCTTCTCAGCCTTAACACAGGTCCCGTGAATTTGGGGAGGAAAAATTCTGTGTGTTGTGTGATGTTTGTCTCCACATGAGGCTTCCCATCTGATTTCTCACTGACTAAACTGCTGTATTACACCAGAAGGTGAGGACAACAGTGACTACAGATCCACTCCAGGAAATAGAGGTGGACCTGCCTTGGCTGGGCTCTGGGGAGAAGAATTTCCCTTATAGAGAGGAGATTTAAGGGGAATGGTTTTCCTTTGATGGACCAGAGGCATCCCTTGTGTCCAGATGATGTTCACCCTTCTCCTTCTCTGGCTGTTCTGTGATGTCTCACATTGGGTTTGGTCTTTCTGTGTCTAGAATCACAACAGGCACACAATGTTTTTAAAAAATAACATCTGTAAAGCACAATTTGTCAAAGTACTTTAGCAATGCTCAATGGTGGAAGAGTTGCTTTGAGATATGTAGTTTCCACCAGAAAATATTGAGATATGTAAAATCATGTTTTGGCTTATGGGCACATCAAAATGAAACATGGTCTTAGAGAAAGAAGTCGTTTGAAACAAGGAGTGACTGGTGCCTCTATTCAGAAACTCAGAAACTCTGTGTCAGAAGGTGTCTTAGGTATTCCCCAGACCAACCCACTTACTGCGGTTTTATCCACTCCCTTGTCTGCTCTTGACCCCCAGATCAGAGGACTGATGTCCCTGCTGAAAATTACGATGATGCTGAGGAAGTACCAGTGCCTGGAACTCCTTCTGCCTCTCAGGGGAAAGAGGAGGAAGTGTCCCCAGAGAAGGAGAATGGGGTGGGGTCCTCTGAGACAGGTGAGTGGGGTCAGTTGATCTCCTGCAATCTTTCTATCTGAAAAGAGTGAATTTGTGCTCCTCAATGCCCAGCCTCCCTAGAGATTCAAAATATAGGTAATCTCATACATTTGGTAGCATCATCTTGACCATATGCCATATTTATTGCTGTCAGACTCCTTGCAAGGAGTGAGGAATCACTCTGCATTTGGCATTTATGTCTCCATAATGTGACATAAACTTATTACTTTGTATGTGATATACTTGCATGAAGCTTTATAGATTATGGAATTTCCTGGTGGTCCAGAGGTTAGGATTCTGCACTTTCACTGCCAGGGGCTAGGTTCAACCGTGGTCAAGGAACTAAGGTCCCACAAACATTGTGTCATGGCCGAAAGAGAAACTTATCAATTAATTTAACATATTTAAAAGAAAGCTAAGGGCTGAAGAATTCATGCTTTTGAACTGTAGTGTTGGAGAAGACTCTTCAGAGACCCTTGGATGGCAAGGAGATCAACCCAGTCAATTTAAAGGAAATCAATCTTGAATATTCATTGGTAGGACTGAGCTAAAGTAGAAGCTCCAATACCTTGGCCACCTGATATGAAGAACTGACTCCTTAGAAAAGACCCCGATGCTGGGAAAGATTGAAGGCAGGAGGAGAAGGAGATGACAGAGGATGAGACGGTTGGATGGCATCACCAACTCGATGGATATGAGTTTGAGCAAGCTCTGAGTGTTGGTGATAGACAGGGAAGCCTGGTGTGCTGCAGTCCATGGGGTCACAGAGAGTCAGGCATGACTGAGTGACTGAACTGAACTGAACCAAATTCAAAGGTGGAACAAGTGTTTTAATAATATCTTTTCACTGTCACATGAAGGCAAACCATTCAATTTCACAGTAATCCAGGTCTATGCCGAATCAGTAATGCTGAAGAAGCTGAAGTTGCCGTTCTATGAATACCTACATGACCTTTTAGAATTATCACCTACAGAAGATGTCCTTTTGATTATAAGGGACTGGAATGCAAAAGTAGGAAGTCAAGAGATACCTGGAGTAACAGCCAAATTTGGCCTTGGAGTACAAAATGAGGCAAGGCAAAAGCTAATAGAGTTTTGCCAAGAGAACACACTGGTCATAACAAACACCCTCTTCCAACAATACAAGAGAGGACTCTACATGTGGACATCATCAGATGGTCAGTACTGAAATCTGATTAATTATATTCTTTCCAGCCAAAGATGGAGATGCTCTATACAGTCAGCAAAAACAAGACCAGGAGCTGACTGTGGCTCAGATCATGAACTCCTTACTGCCAAATTCAGACTTAAATTGAAGAAAGTAGAGAAACCCACTAGACCATTCAGGTATGACCTAAATCAAATTCCTTATGATTATACAGTAGAAGTGACAAATAGATTCAGGGGATTACGTCTGATAGGCAGAGTGCATGATGAATTATGGACGGAGGTTCGTGACATTGTACAGGAGTCAGGGATCAAGACCATATCCAAGAGAAAGAAATGCAAAAAGGCAAAATGGTTGTCTGAGGAGGCCTTACAAATAGCTGAGAAAAGATGAGAAGTGAAAGCAAAGGAGAAAAGGAAAGATATATCCATTTGAATACACAGTTCCAAAGAATAGCAAGGAGAGATAAGAAAGCCTTCCTTACTGATCAATGCAAAGAAACAGAGGAAAACAATGGAATGGGAAAGAGATCTGGTCAAGAAAATTACAGATACCAAGGGAATATTTCATGCAAAGATGGGTACAATAAAGGACAGAAATATTATGGACCTAACAGAAGCCGAAGATATTAAGAAGAGGTGTCAAGAACACACAAAACTATAAAAAAAAACTTCATGACCCAGATAATCACCATGGTGTGATCACTCACCTAGAGCCAGATATCCTGGAATGTGAAGTCAAGTGGGCCTTAGGAAGCATCACTCTGAACAAAGCTAGTGGAGGTGATGGAATTCCAGTTGAGTTCTTTCAAATCCTAAAAGATGATGCTGTTAAAGTGTTGCACTCAATACGCCAGCAAGTTTTGAAAACCTGGCAGTGGCCACAGGACTGGAAAAGGTCAATTTTCATTCCAATCCCAAAGAAAGGCAATGCCAAAGACTGTTCAAACTACCACACAATTGCACTCATCTCACATGCTAGCAAAGTAATGCTCAAAATTCTCCAAGCCAGGCTTCAATAGGACATGAACCGTGTAATTCTAGATGTTCAAGCTGGACTTAGAAATGGCAAAGGAACCAGAGATCAAATTGCCAAAATTCAATGGATCATCGAAAAAACAAGAGAGTTCCAGAGAAACATCTATTTATGCTTTATTAACTTTGCCAAAGCCTTTGACTACGTATCACAATAAACTGATATTTCAGTAGCTGCGAGAAGACCCTCATTCTCTAGAAAAGAGTATTTCTCCATCTGACGGCCTGTGTAATTTCTGGGGAAGAGATATCTGTGGGTGCACCTGTGATACTATTTGTGGACATTTGGGAACAGGAGTCAACTAAGAGAAGACTTGAGTTGTGACTGAGGAGTTCAGATTTTTCCTGTTTCCAGTCTACCTCTTATTGTGAATTTGCATCTATCACCTGTGAAAGGAGAATATTTAAATTCCTTTTTATGATTCTTACCATTGCTGGGCATTTCTTTGGAATTGTGTTGCCTGGAAGCAGGTCTCCCAGAGCTTCTGAGCACAGGTCTCCTGTGATGCAGGATTTCCCCACGCACTGAGGCCCAGTAGACCACATGAACTGGATCTGAGGACGGCTGGGATCCATCCTCACTGGAACTCATGTGAAATAGCCTGAGCCTCCCTCCCCACACCTGGGTCCCAGGGATGCTTTGTCATAAGCACTTGCTCGACTCCCTTCCACCAGAGGGTTCTGTCCCATCCTTGAGTCTCAGTTCTAATCAAACTTTTCTTTTCTGCTTCAGGCTTTTGTCTGAACTTCTCCAGAGAGGCAGCTGATCCTGGGCAAGGAGAAGAGAGCCTCTGGCTGCGCCAGGGGAAGAAAGGGGATGCTGGGTACGATGATGTTGAACTCAGTGCCCTGGGAACATCCCCAGTGACTTTCTCGTGATGCTGTATTAAATATGAGATGAAGCCTCAGATATTCTAATTGCCTGTATTTCAATAGAGTAGTGCTGACCTGTAATTGTGTCATATGAAAATTGCTCAAAATGAAATATTCTGAATAAATTAACTTTTTGCTGTGCTGTTAATTTAGCAAGCTCCATGTCAAATGCTTTTAGAGGATTGGTCCTCAAATGCCATCTTTCTCAAAGTAAATGCAAGATGAGTAAGCTGACTTGCTTTCTCACCTGTCTTAGAGGCTAATGAGGGCATGCTCACAAGTGCTCCAGGTCACTCTTATTTAGAAAAGGATGTAAACTTGGTCTACATTCACACACTCCTTCCTAACAAGATGAACTCATGGAAAAACAAAACAAAACAGTTCTAAACACCTCTGAGATGTCACATCACCAGTTTGTAACTTGTTCTTGGACACCAGACTGGGTGTGAGTTTCAAAGTGGAAGGTTGGCTAGTGGGAGAGAATGGATACAGCTTTCCTTATCTTGCCTCAATATTCACAGGCCAATTAAAAATTTAACTGTACATAACTGCCTCTTCCTTTTTCATCTCTCATTTATTCCTTTAGTGGATGCAGACATCTCTTTCCTCGTCTCCCATGTCTGTTTGATTATCCAATCCTTATAAATACATTCTTTCTTCTCCATCTCTTCCTACTATTTCTTTAGGATGCTGCTATTTCTTCTCTCTCCAAGGATCTGCCTTCTAAGTGAATTATAACAGTTCATATATGTCTTCAAGTTTATGGAAGGCAAACTGGTGATCACCCACACCCTGTATTCAGATGGGACAAGAGGGCAAGAAAGTGGAGACCTAGGCAGAGGGGATCCAGAAGAATGGATGTAGATAGAAAGATCAGGAACATTTGGCTATTTATGTTTCAGAGATATGGATGGATGGAGGCATCTGACATGACTGATTTCTTAGAGGAAGAATTTCAGACCAAGGGGCTTCTTTGAAAACATCTGTTTTTCAGATGTTTCAAGATTGCTTAAACAGTGTCAGACTATTTTTTTGGGGCTCCAAAATCACTGCAGATGGTGACTGCAGCCATGAAATTAAAAGACGCTTACTCCTTGGAAGGAAAGTTATGACCAACCTAGATAGCATATTCAAAAGCAGAGACATTACTTTGCCAACAAAGGTCCATCTAGTCAAGGCTATGGTTTTTCCAGTGGTCATGTATGGATGTGAGAATTGGACTGTGAAGAAAGCTGATTGCTGAAGAATTGATGCTTTTGAACTGTGGTGTTGGAGAAGACTTTTGAGAGCCCCTTGGACTGCATGGAGATCCAACCAGTCCATCCTAAAGAAGATCAGTTCTGGGTATTCATTGGAGGGACTGATGCTGAAGCTGAAGCTCCAATATTTTAGCCACCTCATGTGAAGAGTTGACTCATTGGAAAAGACCCTGATGCTGGGAATGATTGGGGGCAGGAGGAGAAGGGGATGAGAGAGGATGAGATGGCTGGATGACATCACTGACTTGATGGACATGAGTTTGGGTGAACTCCAGGTGTTGGTGATGGACAGGAAGGCCTGGCGTACTGTGATTCATGCGTTCACAAAGAGTGAGACACGACTGAGCAACTGAACTGAACTGAACTGAAAATGTAATTGTGATCCTGCTGTGGCTCCTCAGTGTAGAGAGAGCTGTCATGAAGAATTGACAAAGTAAAGATTACATTTACACAGCACTACCCTCACAATCTACCCCTACCCCCAGCCCCGCACACCTACCCACAGCCAATTCCATTGTGGACATGTGGAGAGGCTGCTGAACTCATATAAAACCTGAGAGTGCTGGCCTGGTTGTGAGCTGGACACATCCAGTTACTTGGTTGATGACTCTGGGTGGTTTCTAGGGCTCCAACCTACACTCACGCTTGCAGTCTTCATAGTTCTAAGCTGTTGTTGGGGATGGGAAGATGCCCAGGGCTTCTTCCAGGGCAGCTCACATGGCTATTCACTTGGGAAGTGATGAAATAGATGACATATTGCCCGGAGCCGGCGAGAGGACCTCTGCCCATGGCAAAGGTCATGAGGAAGGAGGCTCGACATACGCAAAGGTGGGATCTAGCCTCAGGAGTCCCCCTGGAAATCCTCAAGCATCTACCCCCATAACCAGAGCCTGCCTACTTTACTACTTTGTGCTCTCACCTACACCTCTGACTTTACGGGGGCGGGGGGGGGGGGGGGGGCTGTCCCCCATTACCTCTCTCTGAAAAAAGAGTTAACTTACAGCTCCAGCTAATAAAAATTCCTGGGCATGACAGGAGTGTTTTAACCTACAAACTCCTCTGAAGGTTCTCTAGCCTACTTGACAGGCTTGTCCGGCCACATGTGATTACTCACAGCCTCCCAACTGTGAGAGGCATGAGATGTTCTAAATTGTCTAAATACAGATTCCTTTGAGCAGTTAAAAGATTGATTAGAAATTGTATTGGTGAAGGGTTTTTCACTTGTTGGGCCAATGTTTGCTGCTAAATCTCCATATCCCTTACCTACTGTGTCCTTGGCAGTGTATTGATTGATATAATTGGTGTATAGAAATGTAAGTAGTAGCTTTAATGTTCATAACCTTGGACTCTTGAGTTAATTCTTTTTCTTGTTATAGCCTTTGCCCTATAGGAATGCAACTTTATCTAATGCTTTTGGAGGGTGGTCCCTGACTAATCACCCTTGGAGAAGGATAAGTTTTCTTCTTAAACTTAAGGGTCTTAAGATGTTGAGATGTTTGAAAGGGTCTTAAGATATTGGCAGGCCTCCGGGCCAGAAGATGATGTAAATCAACTAAACTTTTGCATATGATAAGTTTGAAAGCCTGGCTTAGGGACTGCTGTCCTTGCATGACTCCACCCCTTCCCTATTATCCTCTATGCATAACTTAAGGTATAAAAACTACTTTGAAAAATAAAATGTGGGGCCTTGTTCACCAAAGCTTGGTCTCCCCATGTCGTTCTTTCTCTTACCTTCTGGCTGAATTATTCAGCCTCCTCTCTCCACAAAATGTTCTCACTGAGTTATCCTTATTTCATCCGCTTTTCTTCACTGAATTTCCTCACTGAGCTATCTCCATTTTTATTACTCTTTATATCTTTAATTAACGCCTAATTAATCGTTTCCTGACCCCTGCCGACGCCGTCTCCCCTTCAAATTCCCTGGATCCACTGGGGCTGGACCCCGGCAACATATGATGAAATAAGACACACACATGAAGAAGCTCAGTGAACTCCAAGAAAACACAGATAAACAATGAAATTCAGGAAGACAATATATGAAGAAAATAAGATTTTAAAAAATTTCTCATCATCATTATTATTGTTTTCAATTTTTGGTTCCATGACTTTTTGTTGCTGCACATGGGCTTTCTCCAAATGCAGCAAGCAGGCACTTTTCTTCTTTGTGGGAAGCCTGTTTCTCTATGTGTGGGCTTCTCTTATTGTGAACAGGTTCTAGGTACCCAGGCTTCAGGGGTTGCAGCATCGCCTCCTATTTGTGATTTGCGGGTCCTAGAGCTCAGGCTCAGTAATTATTGAGCTAGGGCTCAGTAATTGTTGAGCTAGGGTGTTACTTCACAGAATAAATTCAGATTTTTTTTTTTTTTTTTAACAGAGATAGAACTCATAAAAAAGGAAGTAAACAGGGAGTTTGCTGATGGTTTAGTGGTTAGAATTTGATGCATTTGCTGCTGTTGCTTGGATTCAGTCCCAGTAGGGGAACTAAGATCCCTCAAGCTTTGCAGTGAGGCAAAGAGAATAACAGAAGGAACAAAACAGAAAAATGAACCAGAGATTCAGTTGCTTAAGATTCAGTTCAGTTCAGTGTTTCAGTCGTGTCCGACTCTTTGCGACCCCGTGGACTGCAGCACACCAGGCTTCCCTGTCCATCACCAACTCCAAGAGCTTGCCCAAACTCATGTCCATTGAGTCAGTGATGCCATCATCCAACTGTTTCATCCCCTGTCATTCCCTTCTCCTCCTGCCCCCAATCTTTTGCAGCATTAGGCTCTTTCCTAAAGAGTCAGTTCTTCACATCAGGTTGTCAAAATATTGGAGTTTCAGCTTCAGCTGAATATTCCAATGAATATTCAGGACTGATTTCCTTTAGGATGGACTGGTTGGATCAGTTGCTTAAGACTACAATGAATGAAATGCAACAAAATGAAAAATGCTACCTAGAGCATCAACAACAGCAGAAGACTCTGTAACTTAGAAGGCAGGGCCATTGGGGAGAATAGCATTGAAATATGTATAATATTATATCTGAAATGTATTAATTGTTCAAACTAAACACTATCATGTTACAATTTGTTCATACTAGATGTTTGTAATGTTTCTGATAATCAATAAAAGAGATTCTTGATTTAAAAAAAAAAAAAAAAAAAAAGAAGGCAGGGCCATTGAGATTACCCAGCCAGGGAACAAAGAAAAAGAGGAATGAAAAAGAGTGAAAGAACCTGTGTGAACTATGGGGTAACATTCACAGAAACAACCTGCGCATTATTGGAGTCCCAGAAGGACAAGAGAGGGAGAAAGGGACACAGATTGTACTTAAAGTAATAATACCAGATAAGTCCCAAATCTGATGAGATTTAAACATCCAAGTTCATGTAGCTAATAGGTCACTCCTCAGAGTTCATTCAAAATGATCATCCCCAAGACACATTGCTTATAATCAAGAAAAAGAGAATTTTATAAGCAGCAAGAGAAAAGTAAATGCTCACAGAAAAGAAATTCCCTTAAAAATATCAGTGGACTTTTTAGTAGAAACCTGACTGTCCAGGAGAGAGAAGATAATATATTCAAACTTATATATATATAAAAAGCCTACCACCCAGGAATATTTTTCTCAGGAAGGTTATTTTTCATGAATGAAGACAATATAAAGATTTTCCCAAACAAACAACAGTTGAGGGAATTCACCAACATTAGGCTTGTATTACAAGATTGCTGAGGGGAGTTCCTCAAACTCAATGCAGGATACTAATTTTTATATGAAAGAAGTGAAAATATGCAACAGACTTGTAAATGTAAATACTGAATCCAATTCAGCATACTCTGACACTGTAATATGGTAGTGTGCTAATCAGTTAACTTTAGTCTAAAGAAAGTATTAAAATAGCTATAGAGAAAAATACTTTGTTAGTGGATACACAATATAGAGAGAGGTAAATTGTGACATCAAAAACAAAATGCGTAGAAGGGGATAAAAAGGTAGAGCTTTTGCATGTCATTGGAATTAATTTGTTATCAGTGTAGCATTTACTGTTGTCTCTCTAAGATGTTTTATGTGAGCCATGTGGCAACAAAAATGTAAAAACCTACAATAGATTCACAAAAAGTAACAAGAAGGGACTCAAAGAGCAACATTATCCAAAATTATCAGTTCATAGTTCTAACTGTTGTGCAGAACAGTTGAGTTGTCCTGGTCTCCACATCATCTTTCAAGATCAGCCGAAGAGGACGCTCCTTCAAAGAGTGAAAGGTTAACTAAGCTGTCTGTTATTTTAAGCCAAAGAAGTCTTTAGGCACCTCATCTGCTTCCTTATGTCATATCGATGGTGCAGCTGTACTTTTTTATCACAAATTTTCTTCCTGTGATATTGCTGTGTGGTTTCAATGAAAAAAATGGCCAATGATAAATCATATGAATATCCTGTCTCCTCAGTTGGGTTTGATTAAGACTTATTAAGAAGCCACATGTAGGTACTTTGTGGTTTGTCTTGTGTATCCTTAGAGATAGAGATTTGCAGCATTTGTTGTGATAATATTTGTTGGTGATAGCTGCTTGTTTTTGAAAATCAAATTTTGCCTTGCTAATTGCCAGAAACATTTGCCTTTAAAACAAAAATATTAGCTAAATGATGTTCTCAGAAACATTTCTTTATATTTAAGACAATTTACCTACAATATTTAGTATAGTGCCATTCAGCCATTCAATAAATATTAACTGAGCATCTGTGAAGTTATAAAGAGGGGAAATATAGAGCTTATACACAGGCACAGGCCTCACTCCAATCCTGGGCCCTGGCAAGGCCTCAGACAATGCTTGCAGACTCCAGGAGCCTTGGTTAGCATGCCCAGATTGGGAAGCATTCGATGACAAGGAAAAGAGATCTGTTCACAGAGTCTTTGATGTTAAAGAAGGAACACATTTTGCTGTATTTCCAGTGTTCTGAGGCTGACAGGACTCAGCTGCACCAAAGTTCCATGTGCAATAGAGCCTCAGTTCATAGACTTTAAGTCTGAGCAATCACTCAGGCTTTGAACTCTGAGTGCCACCCCAGAGGCACTAACCTTAGGCTGCAGTAGTTTAAGAATCACCACCGACAAGAACTCAATAGCTCTGCAGTTGGTAATTACATCAGCTCTGAGCAGAGGTGGGTTAATCATGAAGTTAATGAAGCGTGTTCTCCAGAGCCTCTCCTTGCATCAGCCCCTTCCAAGTCCGGTGGGGCCCTAGGGCTGTGGTTGAAGCAGAGAGGACTCTATGATCCTTGCCTCCTCACCGTGTCTTCTGCCTGACTTTTGCCTGTGGAAAACTTTAGTCAAAGAATATGTTTAATTGGAGAAGCGAGAAACATGGAAACAAAGGAAAACAGTCAGAGGAGACTAAATAATAATAATGTTGTCATTAAACACAGTCAAGGACCTTTAGTTCTTTCTCAAGGGTTATAGTACTCTTGCCTGGAAAATCCCATGGACGGAGGAGCCTGGTAGGCTGCAGTCCATGGCGTCGCTAAGAGTTGGACACGACTGAGCGACTTCACTTTCACTTTTCACTTTCATGCATTGGAGAAGGAAATGGCAACCCACTCCAATGTGCTTGCCTGGAGAATGCCAGGGATGGCGGAGCCTGGTGGGCTGCCATCTATGTGGTTGCACAGAGTTGGACACAACTGATGTGACTTAGCAGCAAGGGTTATAGATGATATTCTGAGCCATGTCCTGTGAGCTGTCTTATAGACACAAAACACCAGGTGGAGCAGCGAACTACATGATGACCACACTGAACCCAGGACTTGAGCATCCACAATTCTGAGAACTGACCACAAAGACATGGGAACAAGTACACCCAAGCACTAAAGATCAACTGTACCTAAAACAACCAGTGGATGTTTTTGATGGCATCACCAACTTGATGGACATGAGTATGAGCAAGCTCTGAGAGTTGGTGATGGACAGGAAAGCCTGGTGTGCTGTAGTCCATGGGGTTGAAAAGAGTCAGACTCGACTGAACGACTGAAATGAACTGAAGACAACCAAGATGATGCTAATAATACCACTGATGGCCAATTTGAAGATGACTGTTAGAGATGACTGTTGTTTCTGCATATAATCTCCCCCCACCCCAGCTCTGTCTATAGAAGCTCTCACCCTCTTCTTGTCATGGAGTGAGTGGAGTCGGCCCTGGTACAGATGTCCACCACCCTTCCCGCCAGTTGCTGGCATCTGAAATAAAACAAACTTTCCTTTCCACCAACCTGGCCTGTGTACTGGCTTTTGAGCGGTTAGCAGCCAGACCCCTCACACGTACCTTTCGGTTACATGGTCACAAGGAGATAGGTTTTGAATGTGCCATTTTCTTCAGTTGAGGGAAAAAAAATTTGGCAAAATTATTTCTTACCCAAAGGTGAAGAATTTAATTAACTACATGGAGAACTAAATCCAGGAATCACATTTGTTCTGGAAATCAAGAGGAAACAGAAGAGGTTTGAAAAGTACATGCTGCTTTTTCGTTAGTACAGGATTGGTGGAATGTAAAGATAAGATGAAAGATGATGAACTGACTAACTCAGAGCAAAGGACAGCTGTTTAAGGATGAAGGTCAAGATGCTCAGAGACAAAAGTGGGGAAATGGAAGCACAACTGTCGGCACAGACTGATGTAAAGGGAAGAGGAGCTGCACCAGGTGTGGATGCTCTTAAACAGAAGTTTGGATCTAGTTGTTGGTCAGTCAGTGATGGTGACTAGGAATCAACCAAGCCCCAAAGAGGAATCAAGTTGAGACCTGAGGGAGCAGCTTGGGATGAAGACACAGAAGGAAGAGGAGACCCAGAAAAGGACCTGCTTCATGTGACAGGTTTTTGTCTTCCTTTCAAGTCTTCAGAATAGGCTCTGTTCTGATGCTGGAACAACTGACTCCCAAATCTCAGAAGGAACACACACATGCATACACACATTCATTACCAACCTGCAAACGTACTGTGGTCAGTGAGGCTCCACTAGCTTACATGTGTACCATGTGGAACATGCAGCTTCTGGGGCAGGAAAGAGAGAAACCAGAGAGTCGCATGGGGTTTTCATGCCTCTACTCAGAAGTGACACAGGTGACAACACCCACGTTTCATTGGCCAGAATGAGTCACTGGGAGACAGAAAAACAGGTATTTGATGAATATTACTATTGATGCCACATCCTTGGTAGCAATGCTGTCAGTTTTTTTTTTTTGTCTTGCCTTGGTGAAGTTTCTAAGGTACAATTTTGTGCAGAAATTAAATGTCATTAGACCATCCCCAGAATGGGATTTGAAGAAGGCCTTCTGTATCTGGCTCCTTCATCTGGTGTGTCTCTGGCTCCTTACTCCACTTCTGTCTGTGCTGAGTGGGAGTAGTCAGATTCGTGTCTCCCCTGCCCCCACCACCCTCCCCACTCAGTATCACTAACTGCAGGGTGATTTTCAGCATTTGTTTATGCATTCATTTCTTTATTTATCCACTATTTGTTAAGCTCTCTCTGTGTGTCTTTACTTGACTTTAAAAGATATTGAAGAGTAAGACACAATATTTCTTCTCAAGAAGCCCCCACTTTAGAGACAGTGAGCAAGGTTTTACAGATTAAATAAACACAGCAGTAATTTTGAGCTGGAGGAATTAGAAAGAGTTCACAGATGTGACAACTCTGTGCTTTTAAAAACAAGAGAAGATTTATGAATTTTCTTCCTGTAATGGGCTTAAAAATGTGTCCTCTAGAATTGAAATATACATAAATGTAATATTCTCTATTTTTATCACCAATTTCATCCTGTGCACTAACAAGGGATGTTTGTGTGGGCTGAAAGTTCCATAAAGTTAACACAGACTCTCTCATTTAAAATTTATCCCTCAAGTTAGCTTGGGTTCATGGTAATAACTGTCTTGTCATTTCTGGTTCAAGCTCCCTACTGAGACTGGTTTTCATCTCTTTCAGGAGGCATCTTCTTGTCTTTCCTCCCACAGATGGTATTTGGGGTGGGAGGGCTTCTTTCTTTCCAACAGCAGCAGGGAAGACCCTTTGTCTGCATGCTCTCCACTTAGAATCTGCTTGTCTTTGATTTCTTAGCTTTGATCTGCTCTTGTCTCTGGGTATCTAATGTTGCACTATGGAGGAGTGAATGAGGCCCATTCAGTGCCACACTCTTTGTTCGATGTTTCTGGATATAGACTGTAAAGGGCCGAACAGAGATGATGGACTAGACCTCAGCCAGCTCATGACCTTGCTCTTTCCTTCATGCTCTTGTGATGAAGTGGTTTTTGGTAAAGGAGTCTTTACTAACCTTGGTCCTATCCATGTAAGGAATGCAGATGGTGAAGGGGGTCTCCCAACGCTTTGGTGTAACAACTCAGTTAATCATTTTCCTTTAGAGTTGTATACCTCTTTTTTAATTTAAAAATATTTTGTATTTTAGTCTGTCTGATTGGTCCTGAGGAAATTTTCCTCAAACAAGCAGGTTTAATTATTAACTTGCCTAGCAAAGAGATTACTGAACCTCTGACCACCATTTTCTCATGGTGATTTGGGAATAATAATGCTACATGTTGTATTGCTTTAGAATCCATAAGGACAAATAGTTAGCCTAAGTAAAAGAACAAGATTCTTTCTGCTCTTTATTTCTGTACTTCTAATTCAACATGGAAGATGTTTAAATTTTTTTATAACAAAATTTCTTCCTGTTACCATTGTGTGTGGTTTGAATTGAAAATATGCCAGATGATAAATACATAAACATCCTGACCACTTGGCCATATCTGATTAAGACCAGAACAGGAGGCTTCATGGTCTTTACCTGTCAGTATTCTGTGGTTTGTCTTCTTTATCCTCAAATATACAAAGAAATTTGCAGTGTTTATACATGTTTAGAACTGGCTGTCTCAGCACTGCTCTTGTACTGGGGCTAGGTTGTTTCTGGTTATTGAAATTTACTGCACTCATTGCTTAAAGGTGTTGAAGTGAACCATATATAGCTTATACCATTTAACAGTATTGAAATATCATTAAAACAAATGATGCAGCTTGCATTGTGCTGTTACATCCTCACAACAAGTTAAATTACTTCTCAAAAGATTTCTTTTTGATTGAAATGATTTGTGTAAAATACCAGGCTGACATTCATTCATTCAGGTATACAAGAGACATCATACTATTTTTAGTTAGCCAAGCACTGGGGATATGGAGATGAATTAGACACAAAATGTTTTACCAAGTATATTTGAGTTTATAGAGTAAAATGATTATGTAAACAACTTAATTCACAAAAGCTCACCAATGGTAGGGTCGAGGTTCTTGAACAGTTACATGGGGCACAGAGAGGAGTGATGTGAGGAAGACTCACAACTCTGATTGTCACCAATGACCATCATAGCATGTGGTTCCTGGGAGAGTTCTGACAGCCTCAGTCAAGGCTCCAGGTAACAGAATTGAATTCCTGTTCTAGAGTCCTGGGATTCCTGGGATGAGATGGTGGGAGATGCCCTAACGCTGCTTCTCTACTACTACTACGTGTGTATGTATGTGTGCGTGTTAATCGCTCAGCTGTGACCAACTCATTGCGACTCCATGGACAGTAGCCCCTCCAGGCTCCTCTGTCCATGGGATTTCCCAGGAAAGAATACCGAAGTGAGTTGTCATTTCCTTCTCCAAAGAATCTTCCTGACCCAGGGATTGAACTCAGATCTCCTGGATTGCAGGCAGATTCTTTATCATCTGAGCCATCAGGAAAGCATGTTAACAGTAGTACATAATACTACTACTATGCACCACTGCTATTGCCTGGAAAGTTCCATGGACAGAGGAACCTGGCATGGGTTCGCAAGGTGTTGGCCATGACTGAGCACGTCAGCATCAGCACATGTACTACAGTGTTGTAATATCACATATAATGCGAACTCACCTAATCCTCACCAAAATCAGCCATCTTGGTGGGATCATAACCCTCCTTTTACTAATCAGAGAGTGTAAGAACCCTGTTCAAGGCCTGCGCTTGGCATGTGGCTAAACTGTGAGTCAAGACCAGGCAGTCTGGATCCCGAGCCTGTTTTCCTGACCCCTGTACTGCACTCTCTCATGTTCACTGTGGACACAGCTGCGTTAGTGTCCTCCCTAAAACTTTCCTCCTTCAAATCTTTGATGAGATTGGACACTGAGATTTCTTTATGTGTCAGAAAGATGTAGCTTCATCTGAGGGTGGGTTGGTCCATGTTGACCCTGAACCCGCAGCTCTGGGGTAGAGGGTGCTGTGGGGACAGGCTGCCAGCCCTGAGTTTGCTGCTCCTTATAGCCCATCCCTTTCTATAAAGGGTCTGGAGCTGCTAACAGCATCTTACCTGTGCGATCTCCATCCCAAGTTGAGACCGTGTGTACCTGGTTCAGTAAATGCATCCCTGTGTCACCCTGTGGGAGGGATGACTGGACCCCAGGAAGCACGTCCTGTGTTCTCGGTGTCTGGCTGGTGGTTTCTGGTGATGGTGTGGACTCCACAACTGGGTAAGGAATGATGACTCTGGGCCCAGAGGGAGTAGAGCATCAATTCTAAGTGACTGAGCAGATCTTGGTCTTACTTCAGCAACTGAGTGTAAATTTTGGTTTTGATATTTATAATAAGTTTTTATCATTAATGTGTTAAAGGTCCAGATATAGAAGGAGACAGGGCCAGGTACAGTCATGGGGCTTGAGAGTGAGAGGACCAGATGACAAGAAAGTGATACTTAAATAAATAATGGGTAAATATTAGCATACTTAGAGGAAGAAAAGCATGTGTTCAACTGTCTTTTCTCCCATCTCAGGTAGGAAGAACAGGCATGGCAGGACAGAGAAGTTGTGTCTGCTGACTGGGATGAGGGGTCCCTCTGGTGGGGGATGTGGCAGGGCTGTGGACTAACCTGCAGCTGCCCTCAGTGTTGGCCCTACTGAGACTTTAAGGTGGGCCTTGGGTGGTTCTTGAAGCTGTCTCTGAGCTCCGGTGGGGACTCTGGGGCCTGTGTGTCACAGATGCTTCCTTCCGTGTCTGTGCCGAAGAGATGGAGTCAGGGTGAGGGGGCCTCAGGGTGGGCTTGTGTGGACCACAAGGCTTCATCATAGGAATCTTGAGCCTGAAGGGGCGTGAGGAAAGTGGGCAGCACATTAGTGACTTTGAATTTCGATGGGTGAGCTCTATCTTGCATCACTTACGGCCCTTCTCAGTCTCTCTATTCATTCCTGTGGTACCTTCTGGGGGAGCATCTGGGAGCTTCTCTGATGAGTGGAAACAGAACAAGGCAGCAATGGCTACACTGGACATCATCCCTTCTGCTTGGATCTGTCCCCTCAACCCACCTGGGATTCCATTCTTGCCACCACCTTTCCTCTTAAATGCAGAACAGAGGAGGTGGGTTCATTGGTGGTTTCAGGCAGCATGAACCCCTTTCTCTTCTCTGCTTCACTCACCCCTTCTTTGCCCCTTGCCTGCAGCTATCATGTAGCAGACTTTCTATTTCCCCATCCCTCTGGAGCTGTTCCCTTAAATTATATTTTGTGTCTTCTTTAGTTATGGTTTTATAATACAAATGTATTCTGAATCTTATTAAACCATACTCTCAGCATATAAAGGGGGTACATGTGAAGTTTAGAAAACTTTAATCTTTCTAAAATTTAATTTTCTTCTTGTTTTCGTTGTTAAGTCACTTAGTAGTGCCCAACTCATTTCCACACGATGGACTGTAGCTGGCCAGGCCATTCTGTTCGCCGAATTCTCTAGGCAAGAATACTGGAGTGGGTTGCCATTTCCTTCTCCGGGGATCTTCCTGACCAGGGACTGAATCCACGTCTCTTGCTTTGTGGGCAGATTCTTTACTGCTGAGCCATCAGTGAAGCCCCATGTTTTCTTCTAGAGATCCCTGCTCCTATTTTGGTGGGCTAGAGTTGAATGACGACTCCTACTTTCTCTTTGTTTCCTTTAATAGCAATCTCTTTCTCTCTGTCAGCATCACTTAGTGACTAGCTGAAAGAGATACTTCACATAAAATGAAATGCAGTAAAGGGAAAGGGATTTAACACATCTGAATGTCCCTATAGGGAACCCGCCTGCCAATGCAGGAGAAGCAGCTTTGATCCTTGAGTCAGAAAGATCCCTTTAGAAGGAAATGGCAACCCCCTCCAGTATTCTTGCCTGGGAAATCCATTGGACAGAGGACGCTGGTGAGCTACAGTGCAGGGGTTGCAAAGAGTCAGACACGACTGAGCACGCAGGCACTTGCTCCAGGACCAAGTCTCCAGATCATTCTGAGAAGGGGGAAAACCCTGCAATCTCACCCCTCCCACCTTGATGGGTCTCACTTCATGCCTTCACAGTCACAGTCACCTGTGAATTCCTGTACTCCTGGTCCTCATTTTCTGCTGACCTGATAAATACTTTTGTATTTCAAGACTTCTTGTAGTTCTCTGCTTCCACCCTGAGCTCAGTGCCGGGGAAGATCAATACTTGATTCTACAAAAGTTATTCTCCACGGGTCAACAGATCCCACACCCAGACCCTGTGAGATCTCACCGTCTGCAGATATTGACCAGGGTGATCAGGGGAGAGAAAGGCACTCATGATTTTTGATGAACCGTTTCTACCCCGGTTCCAGTGGTGGGACCCAGCTGTCAGGACTACGGAAGCAGAAGGTCAAAGGACCGTGTTGCTCATATAAGGAGATGTTGAAGATTCAGAAGCTCATTGGTGTCTGAGCTTCAGAAAGGGGAAGATGTAGCCTCTGATAGTGCCTGAAATGGTGAAAGATGTCGCTATTGGCTCTCAGGAGGGAGGGTGTTAAGGGGTGGTCTATATAGACCCCAGTCGGCACCCTGACACCTCCTCACAGGCTGATCCTGCAGCTGGGACTGTGACCCTGAGGACGTCAGGTCAGGATGGCTCTGGGCAGACACCTCTCCCTGCAGGGACTCTGTGTCCTCCTCCTTGGCACCATGGTGGGGGGTCAAGGTAAGAGCTGCCTCTCTGTCCTGGTTCACAGCAGGGGAGTGGATGCCTTGATGAAGGGAAAGGTGTCTGTTCTTGTGGAACCTGGCCTCAGTGTTTCTGACCAAAAAAAGAACCATGCTGATGTGAATACTGGTTCCTCTCCTATGGCGGGTGCATCCATTGGTCATAGCAGCAGATTTTACAGAGCCGTGAGGTTTTGTCTGGACCGAGCTGGGTCAGCCTAAGTCCCCTCCATGGTCTCCCTTCTTTTCTGGCAGTTTCTAGGAGTCCCAGTGGCTCCCAGTGTGTTGAAGGTCCAGTGACGAACTCAGCTGGGACTCTAGGCTGTTCCCACACGCTCCACGTGCCTGGTGTGTGAGCACTGCCCCTGGGCCCCTGTGTTTCCTGTGTCTTCACTCCTGTAGGCTCTGTGATTGTGTGTGTATATGTGTGCAGGTGAGGAGTGTGTGAGGGTGTGTGTGTGAGGGTGTGTATGTGAGGGTGTATATGGGTGTGAAGAGTGTATGTGTTTGTGGAGTGTGTGAGGAGTGTGCAAGTATTAAGGTGTGTGAGGAGAATATGTGGGTGAGTGTGGGTGAGTGAGGAGTGTGTGAGGCTGTGTGTGTGTGGTGGGGAGGAGTGTGTGAGCCTGTGTGTGTGTGTGTGTGTGTGTGTGTGTGTGTGTGTGTGTGTGAGGGGAGGTGGAGCCTGTCTGTGTGAGAGGAACAGAGGTGCTGAGCAGGGAGTGAGTCCGTTGGTCTGTGAAGCACACGGGGTGTCCACAGGGCTGGGTGTCATGGCCGCTGCATGTAACTGGATTAGAGATAATCGTACACCTGCCTGCCTCTTTCTGGCTCCTCTCACCCATCTCTCGGGCTCCCCTCTGCTTGTTGCCATGTCTGCCTAGCACTAGGCTCTGTGAGAGGCTCTGCCTGCTGGTCTTACCTGTTCCCACCAGGTGTCCGTTAGGGAGCAGAGAAACCTGCATCCAGGAGAGGGGACCTCTTGTCTGTTCAGTTTAGTTCAGTTCAGTCACTCACTGGTGTCTGACTCTGCGATCCCATGGACCGCAGCACACCAGGCCTTCCTGTCCATTACCAACTCCCATAGTTTACCCAAACTCATGTCCATTGAGTCGGTGATGCCTTCCAACCATCCCATCCTCCGTCGTCCCCTTCTCCTCCCACCTTCTCTCTTTCCCAGCTTCAGGGTCTTTACAGATGTGTCAACTCTTCACATCAGGTGGCCAAAGTATTTGGGTTTCAGCTTCCACATCAGTCCTTCAAATGAATGACTTGTCCCTCTGTTTGTAAAGATAAGTTGATGTGCAGCCCCACGTGTATAAGTTCCCAAGTCTCTGCCCCGGTCCCTGTGACTCGTTTCCTGATGTGCTGGGGGCCTGGGATGGTCCTTTCCCCTCCCAGGATCTGCTGTAACTCTGTAGGGAGCACTTTCTCTCATGCCCTCTCCTGTCCCTCCCTGGGGGCTGCTTTCCACTGAGTGAGGGTGGAGTGCGTTACCAATCCTTCTGTCGTGCTCTGCAAGGTTTCTTTGGACAAATATGCCGATCTCCTTATGGGAGTTCTCTTGGGTGACAGCATTTTTTTCTTCTTTTTAGACTTTTAGAATTCTCTCTTTCTCTTTGCATTTGGAGTCTTGGAGAAGGTTGTTTTGGATTGAAGTTTTGGGGTGACTTATTAGCTTCTTGAACTTAGGTGTCCAGATCTTTCCCCAGGTTTGGAAATTCGCAGCCTGTCTTTCTTTCTTTTTTAATTATTTATTTTTGGCTGTGCTAGGTCTCCTTGCTGCACACGGGCTTTCTCTAGCTGTGGTAAGCAGGGGCTACTCCTCGCTCAGGCTTCTCACTGCAGTGGCTTCTCTTGCTGGAGACCACAGGCTCTAGGTGCACAGGTTTAAGCAGCTGTGGCACACTGGCTTAGTTGCTCTGCGGCATGTGGAGTCTTCCTGGACTAGGGATTGAACCCATGTCCCCTACATTAGCAGGTGGATTCTTAACCACTACACCACCAGGGAAGTCCTCAGCCCTTAATTCTTTTCTCCTTCACTTCTTCTGTTATGACTTCAGTCCATACACTGTTTCTCTTTATGGTGTCCACTGGCTTTCTATATTCCTTTCATTCTCTTTTGGATCCTCTACTTGGATGCTTTCAACTAATCTTTCTTCAAACACATTGATTCCTTTTTCTTTTTCTTTTCCTTGGTCAAGTCTGTTGTTGAATCTCTGTGTTGAATTCCTCAGTTTACTCACTGTATTGTGCATGTTAAGTCGCCTCAGTCATGTCTGACTCTTTGTGACCCTATGGACTGTAGCCCACCAGGCTGCTCTGTCCATAGGATTCTCCAGGCAAGAATACTGAAGTGGGTTGCCATGCACTCTTCCAGGGGATCTTCTGGACCCAGGGATCAAACCCGAGTCTCTTACATTTCCTGCACTTGCAGACAGGTTCTTTACCACTAGTGCCACCTGGGAAGCCTATTCATTTATTATTCAGCTTCAGAATATCTGGTTGAATAATTAAAGAAATGAACGTCACTCAGTCATGTTTGACTCTTGGTGACCCCATGGGTACAGTCCATGGAATTCTCCGGGCCTTACTGGAGTGGGTAGTCTTTCCCTTCTCCAGGGGATCTTCCCAAACTAAGGATCAAAGCCAGGTCTCCAGCATTGCAGACTGATTCTTTACCAGTTGAGCCACAAGAGAAGACCAAGATACTGGAGTGGGTAGCCTATTCCTTCTCCAGCAGATATTCCTGACCCAGGAATTGAACCAGGGTCTCCTGCATTGCAGGTGGATTCTTTCCCAACTGAGCTATCAGAAAATCACAAAATATCTGGTTAGTTCTTTTTTTTAAAAAATAGAGTCTTCTGATATTGGGAAACATTGAAGGTGGGAGAAGGGGATGACAGAGGATGAGAGGCTTGCATGGCATCACTGACTGAATGGATATGAGTTTGAGTAAACTCGGTGAGTTGGTGATGGACAGGGAGGCCATGGGGTCTCAATGAATCAGACATGACTGAGCGACTGAACTGAACTGAACTGAACACTGATAATGTTTCCATCTATGATTTTCCTGCTAATGAACTCCTTTTTATATGCAGAAACCAGAGTCATCTTATAACTTAGTTGCTAAAGTGACATCTGATCACTTTCGTCAAATTCCATTTGTTAGATGCATGTTACAGGTACATTGGAGTGTGGAATTACACAAAGACATGAACACCAGATGGCAGGAATAACCAGGACATTTTAGAGCCTGTTATCCCAGCCCTCTGTTCCTGAGATGGATGAGATCCTTCCTATGGACAGGGAAGGAGAGGGAGGATTCTTCCCTGGATCCCAGGCCATGAGCTGCAACTGAGTTGGAGAACCTGGGCCCTAGTATCCTTGGGCACATCTACAGGGAGGGAAGCATGCAGAGTCTCTGAAGGCCTGTCCTCGGTGGTGTCCCTGGAGCTGGTTCTACAGGCTCCTTAGAAATACTTGGTGCCTCCCTTCCTGCTCCGTGTTCAGTGATGGCACATTTGGGGGCTTAGAGTTGGCCACACTGGGAATGTTTATACCACAGAGGTCAGGAAATACTATATCCCATGCACTGTTTTGCTCCTCAGAGACCTAATGTTTTAAATATTATACCACTCTAAGTCTACTAAAATCTTTCCTGTCATGTGTCTATTTTGCAGTACTGGAGCTAAGGCTGAAGAATGGAGCCCACCGCTGTGAGGGGAGAGTGGAAGTGAAGCACCAAGGAGAATGGGGCACAGTGGATGATCTGGACTGGAGCTTGAAGGATGCATCTGTAGTGTGCAGACAGCTGGGGTGTGGAGCTGCCATTGGTTTTCCTGGAGGGGCTTATTTTGGACCAGGACTTGGCCCTATTTGGCTTTCATATACTTCATGTGAAGGGACAGAGTCAACTGTCAGTGACTGTAGGCATTCTAATATTAAAGACTATCGTAATGCTAGCCATTCCCACGATTGGGATGCTGGAGTAGTCTGCTCAGGTAAGTCCTGTCTGGTTTGTGTGGGGATCTCTAGCAGGAAAAGCCTCTGTCTTATTACCAGAATGACTTGAGATTATGAATACAGCCTTTAGAATATACTTGGGTGAAGGGTCTTTGTGATGTGTCACAGGAGGCAGAGGTGAGGTCAAAAGTTACATACAGATTCAGCTTCTGGATTCGACCTCTGTGACACAGTCTCAGCATGGTAATTGCTCTGTATTCTTTGACATAATGGTCAGTAGGGTGTGGCTACATTGACTGGGCAGGGTGTCATAGGAGAGTTGTAGGCAACAAGGTGTATTATCCTCATTGGTCCTAAAAGTCAGAGTCACCACAGTCCATCCAGTTGGTATGTGGGTGATGTGCCAATAGAACAGGCACAACCAAGCAATGGTGACCCCAAAAGGGCATGTGAAGACCCATGGACAAGTGACAATACCTGAAGTCATGGTGCTGTTACACAAGGAAAAGGTGTGAGAGAAATTCAGTGGTGCATTTAAATGTCCCTAGGTCACAGTCAGAGGAGGCCAGAAGCAGGACTTGTGGCAGGGAAAATCTCATCACACTAGTGTACCTGATGAATTGAGTGGGGAGCTCACACCACATTTGCAGGGATGTTGAGGGAGCAGGAAAATGAAGTCTTGAAGTTTACAACACAGTAGCTGAGTACATCACGTATAAGAGGCAGTGAAGCTAAGAGTTCATGGGGTTCTCAAGGCAAGAATACTGAAATGGTTTGCCTTTCCTTCTCCAGAGGACCATGTCTTATCAGAACTCTCCACTAAGACCTATCTGTCTTGGGTGGCCCTACATGGCATGGTTCATAGTTTCACTGAGTTAGACAAGGCTGTGGTCCATGAACTGTGAACTTCCAGATGTTCAAGCTCTATTTAGAAAAAACAGAGGAACCAGAGGTCAAATTGCCAACATCTGTTCGACCACTGAAAATGCAAGAGAGTTCCAGAAAAACATCTACTTTATTGACTATGCCAAAGCCTTCAACTGCATGGATCACAACAAACTGGAAAATTCTTCAAGAGATGGGGATACCAGACCCTTTGACCTGCATCCTGAGAAATCTGTATGTAGGTCAAGAAGCATCAGTTAGAACTGCACATGGAACAAAAGACTGGTTCCAAATCGGGGAAGGAGTACGTCAAGCTGTGTATTGTCACCCTGCTTATTTAACTTATATGCAGAGTACATCATAAGAAATGTTGGGCTGGATGAAGCACAAGTTGGAATCAAGATTGCCGGGAGAAATATCAATAACCTTAGATGCAGATTACATCACACTTATGGCCGAAAGCAAAGAAGTAAAGAGCCTCTTGATGATAGTGAAAGAGGAGAGTGAAAAAGTTGGCTTAAAACTCAACATTCAGAAACTAAGATCATAGCATCTGGTCCCATCACTTCCTGGCAAATAGATGGGGAAACAGTGGAAATAGTGACAGATTTTTTTTTTTTTTTTTGCTCCTAAATTACTGCAGATGGTGATTGCAGCCACGAAATTAAAAGATGCTTGCTCCTTGGAAGAAAAGCTATGACCAACCTAGACAGCATATTAAAAAGCAGAGACATTTCTTTGCCAACAAAACCGGTCTAGTCAAAGCTATGGTTTTTTCAGTAGTCCTGTATGGATGTGAGAGTTGGAGTATAAAGAAAGCTGAGTGCCGAAGAATTGATGCTTTTGAACTGTGGTGTTGGAGAAGACTCTTGAGAGTCCCTTGGACTGCAAGGAGATCCAACCAGTCCCTACTAAAGGAAATCAGTCCTGAATGTTCATTGGAAGGACTGATGCTGAAGCTGAAACTCCAGTACTTTGGCCACCTCATGCAAAGAACCAACTCATTGGAAAAGACCCTGATGCTGGGAAAGATTGAAGGTGGGAGGAGAAAGGGATGACAGAGGATGAGGTGGTTGGATGGGATCACTGACTGAATGGACATGAGATAGAGTAAACCCCGGGAGTTGGTGATGGACAGGGAGGCCTGGCATGTTGCAGTCCATGGTGTTGCAAAGAGTCAGACATGACTGAGGAACTGAACTGAACTGAATTGAAGCTATGAGGATCTGATGTGACTCCTAAGAAATACTCAGTGCTATCTAAGTGTGTTTCTTCCAGTCCAGCGTTTCTCATGATGTACTCTGCATATAAGTTAAATAAACAGGGTGACAATATACAGCCTTGATGTATTCCTTTTCCTATTTGGAACCAGTCTGTTGTTCCATGTCCAGTTCTAACTGTTGCTTCCTGACCTGCATACAAATTTCTCAAGAGGCAGATCAGAAGGTCTGGTATTCCCATCTCCTGAAGAATTTTCCACAGTTTATTGTGATCCACACAGTCAAAGGCTTTGGCATAGTCAATAAAGCAGAAATAGATGTTTTTCTGGGACTCTCTTGCTTTTTCCATGATCCAGCAGAAGTTGGCAATTTGGTCTCTGGTTCCTCTGCCTTTTCTAAAACCAGCTTGAACATCAGGAAGTTCATGGTTCACATATTGCTGAAGCCTGGCTTGGAGAATTTTGAGCATTACTTTACTAGCGTGTGAGGTGAGTGCAATTGTGTGGTAGTTTGCGCATTCTTTGGCATTGCCTTTCTTTGGGATTGGAATGAAAACTGATCTTTTCCAATCCTGTGGCCACTGCTGAGTTTTCCAAATTTGCTGGCATATTGAATGCAGCACTTTCACAGCATCATCTTTCAGGATTTGGAAGCGTTTCAGGAAACACTGGACTGAAAGAAACACAAGTTGGAATCAAGATTGCTGGGAGAAATATCAATAACCTCAGATATACAGATGACACCACCCTTATGGCAGAAAGTTAAGAGGAACTAAAAAGCCTCTTGATGAAAGTGAAAGTGGAGAGTGAAAAAGTTGGCTTAAAGCTCAACATTCAGAAAACGAAGATCATGGCATCTGGTCCCATCACTTCATGGGAAATAGATGGGGAAACAGTGGAAACAGTATCAGACTTTATTTTTCTGGGCTCCAAAATCACTACAGATGCTGACTGCAGCCATGAAATTAAAAGATGCTTACTCTTGCACTCATCTCACATGCTAGTAAAGTAATGCTCAAAATTCTCCAAGCCAGGCTTCAGCAATATGTGAAACGTGAACTTCCTGATGTTCAAGCTGGTTTTAGAAAAGGCAGAGGAACCAGAGATCAAATTGCCAACATCCGCTGGATCATGGAAAAAGCAAGAGAGTTCCAGAAAAAACATCTATTTCTGCTTTATTGACTATGCCAAAGCCTTTGACTGTGTGGATCACAATAAACTGTGGGAAATTCTGAAAGAGATGGAAATACCAGACCACCTGATCTGCCTCTTGATAAATCTGTATGCAGGTCAGGAAGCAACAGTTAGAACTGGACATGGAACAACAGACTGGTTCCAAATAGGAAAAGGAGTACGTCAAGGCTGTATATTGTCACCCTGCTTATTTAACTTATATGCAGAGTACATCATGAGAAATGCTGGACTGGAAGAAACACAAGCTGGAATCAAGATTGCTGGGAGAAATATCAATAACCTCAGGTATGCAGATGACACCACCCTTATGGCAGAAAGTGAAGAGGAACTCAAAAGCCTCTTGATGAAAGTGAAAGTGGAGAGTGAAAAGGTTGGCTTAAAGCTCAACATTCAGAAAACGAAGATCATAGCATCTGGTCCCATCACTACATGGGAAATAGATGGGGAAACAGTGTAAACAGTGTCAGACTTTATTTTTCTGGGCTCCAAAATCACTGCAGATGGTGACTGCAGCCATGAAATTAAAAGACGCTTACTCCTTGGAAGGAAAGTTATGACCAACCTAGATAGCATATTCAAAAGCAGAGACATCACTTTGCCAACAAAGGTTCGCCTAGTCAAGGCTATGGTCTTTCCTGTGGTCATGTATGGATGTGAGAGCTGGACTGTGAAGAAGGCTGAGTGCCGAAGAACTGATGCTTTTGAACTGTGGTGTTGGAGAAGACTCTTGAGAGTCCCTTGGACTGCAAGGAGATCCAACCAGTCCATTTTGAAGGAGATCAGCCCTGGGATTTCTTTGGAAGGAATGATGCTGAAGCTGAAAGTCCAGTACTTTGGCCAACTCATGCGAAGAGTTGACTCATTGGAGAAGACTCTGATGCTGGGAGGGATTGGGGGCAGGAGGAGAAGGGGGATGACAGAGGATGAGATGGTTGGATGGCATCACTGACTTTATGGATGTGAGTCTGAGTGACCTCCGGGAGTTGGGGATGGACAGGGAGGCCTGGCGTGCTGCGATTCATGGGATTGCAAAGAGTCGGACACGACTGAGGGACTGATCTGATCTGATCTGATCTGACATACAAAACTGCTTGATAAGTATGCATTTGTGAAACCACTACAGCACTTATGTCACACATCTATTCATCTCTTCAAAATGTTTTCTTCCATTCTCTTTATCATTCTTATTAAAAATAATTATTTTCAAGGTGAATTTGAATTTTAGTTAGAAACTTTTGTTTTAAACAAACCAGTTTTCTGGCATCTCAAGTAACCTTCCTCATTGTTACAATGTCATAATCATGGTCCCAACTGAAGATAAATTTGTGGAAATACTACAGTTGTCTCTACCATATTTTGATAAATCAGCACCTGAATGAAAATGGAGTGTGTGATGTTGAAACTTTATGTGAAATTAGAACTCCCAATGTTATCCTAAGAATACTGATGTCTTGTTATTAATTCCAGTTAAGATATACTTAGAAGTAGAGAATTGGAAGTGCTCTGATATTTAACAAAGGTCTGTCTAGTCAAGGCTATGGTTTTCCAGTAGTCATGTATGGATGTGAGAGTTGGACTGTGAAGAAAGCAGAGTGCCAAAGAATTGATGACTTTGAACTGTGGTGTTGGAGAAGACTCTTGAGAATCCCTTGGACTGCAAGGAGATCCAACCAGTCCATCCTAAAGGAGACCAGTCCTGGGTGTTCATTGGAAGGACTGATGCTAAAGCTGAAACTCCAATACTTTGGCCACCTCATGCAAAGTGTTGACTCATTGGAAAAGACCCTGATGCTGGGATGGATTGTGGGCAGGAGGAGAAGGGGACAACAGAGGATGAGATGGCTGGATGGAATCACCGAATTGATGGACATGACTTTGAGTAAACTTTGGGAGTTGGTGATGGATTGGGAGGCCTGGCGTGCTGCAATTCATGGGGTTGCAAAGAGTCAGACATGACTGAGTGACTTAACTGAACTGAACTGAGCTAATATTTAAACCCTGATTGTAGTCTGTACACCCTGACTACCATTGCTCTAACTTAGACTCTCACATTTTTATGAATGGTTCCGGGTTCCTTTTATTTCTCTTTTTGTCGTTAGTTTCCTCCTCCTGGTCTGTTTTTTCTGTATTTTCAGACATATTTTAATGATGTGAAGATAAGTCAAAGTGGTGGTGATGTAGCAGAAATAAGATTAGAATAGCATGTGTTTTCATTATCTTAATCAAAACTCTTGGAGTTTCTTCTGCTCAACCTTAGGAGTCAGGTATGGAAGAGAAATTTCAGCCTCAGTAGGGGATTGCTGGATGTGAAGTACCATGTTTAGGAGAAATCTAGAGTGGAAACCATGACCAGAGAAGAATGTAGAGGAGCTTGTTTGAAATAACAAGGAGATTTCATGGGGTTCAGGTGGAAGATCTGGGCCGGAACACATAAATTGTGAAGGACTGTGGTGCAAGCGCTCCAAGTTCCTTCAGTCCTGTCCTACTCTTTGTGACCCCATGGACCATATGATTCTCCAGGCACGAATACTGGAGTGGGTACTTCTTTCTCTAGGGGATCTTCCTCACCCAGGGATCAAACCTGGGTGTCCTGCATTGCAGGCAGAGTCTTGATTATTTTCTGAGCCACCAGGGACTACAGTACTGAAGTGCAAAATGGTGAGGGGATAAAGATGCAAGGATTGCAGGCGAGGAGGGTTTGAAAGATGCAGGTCAATTCATACATTCACCACAGCCTCTGTGTTACACTTCTTTCCTGGCCTCATTCTTTCTCTCCCTCTCTTTCTTTATCTTGCTATGGGAGTCATTTCTGAGCTCTGTGGAAGTGCTAGCATTTGTAGCTGGCAGTTTTCTTAGTGGAAAATTTTTATAATATGGATTCTGTTTATTTAACAAATAAGTTTACTCATATTTTCCTCTTTTTTTTGTAACAGATCTTGGTGAATTGTGTTTCACAAGTAATGTGTTTTTAGGGACTTGGCCCATTTTACAAAAAATTTTCAAATTAGTAACACTGGTTCATATCTCGTATCTTTACATGTTGGGAAGATCTACAATGATATTCCTCCTTTTTTTATGGTGCTGTTAATGTGTTCCCTCTTTTTCCTTAATTGGTTTGCTAGAAGATTATCAGTGTTAATGTTCTTTTTAAAAGACTCACTAATGGACTGTATTAATTTTCTTGATCGTGTATTTGCTTTCTTCTTAATTGATTTCTATGCTAAGTTTTCATTCCTCTTTTTCCATTATGATTGTGGTTGCTTTTGTAGATTCTTGAGGTGGAGTCTTGATCATTTACTTCTGTTTCTATTTTTATTCTAATGTAATCATCAAGGGAGCATCAAGGTTATAAATTTTCTTCTAAGCATCACTTTATTTTTAACCCACCAGTTTCAATACTCTATAATTTCTTTTGTATTTTATTATCATAAAATGTTTCTTTTTCTCTGAATGAATTCTTTGTCTTATAGTCTGACTTTGTATGATATTAATTTAGATATTATATACAGTTTTATCTGATTTGTGTTTGCATGGTATGTAATTTTTATCTCTTTAATATGTTTCTGTGTTTATATTTAAACACATATAAGTTTATAAACAGTATATTGTCTTATTTTATCTGGTCTGATTATCTTGTTTTTTATCTGGAGTACTTAAATTATTTACAGTTAATGTTATTATTGCTATAACTGGGTTTAAGTGTACTTGCCTGCTATTTGTCAGAGAAGGCAATGGCACCCCACTCCAGTACTCTTGCCTGGAAAGTCCCATGGACCTCCTGGAGGAGCCTGGTAGGCTGCAGTCCATGGGGTTGCTAAGAGTTGGACACGACTGAGCAAATTCACTTTCACTTTTCACTTTTATACATTGGAGAAGGAAATGGCAACCCACTCCAGTGTTCTTGCCTTGAGAATCCAGGGACTGGGGAGCCTGGTGGGCTGCCATCTTTGGAGTCGCACAGAGTCGGACACGACTGAAGTGACTTAGCAGCAGTAGCAGCAGCAGGTGCTATATGTTATATCTTTGTTCTTATTTTAATCTTCGAGTATATTTTACCATTTTAATTTAAATACTCTATTGGTTTATTAATCGTATCAGATTTTTAGGTGATTATAATGTTTAATTAAAATTTTTTATGTAATTTTTATTTTTTGCTGGCTGGGTCTCATTGCTGCATGGGTTTTTCTCTAGTTGTGGAGATCAGAGGCTATTCTCCAGTTGCAGGCATGAGTTTCTCATTGCGGTGGCCTCTCTTGCTGTAGTGCACAGGCTCTATGGTACACAAGCTTTAGTAGTCGTGGCCTCTGGGCTCTAGAGTACAGGCTCACTAGTTGTGGTGCACAGGCTTAGTGGCTCTGTGGTATGTGGGATTTTCCTAGACCACGGATTGAACCCGTGTCTCCTGCATTGTCAGGTGGAGTCTACCACTGAACCACCAGGAAAGCCTAATGTTGAATTATTAATCTTCAATTACATTTTACCTTGAAATGATATTATGTCACAACATGCAATGTCAGTCACTATACTTTTCTTCCACTTTCCTGTTCCTGTCTTTGGTGCTATCATTGTCATACATTCTATTTATAAATTTATTATGAATCTTATAGTTTGTTGCTAATATTTTTGCCTTAAATCTTCTAATAGAGAATCAACGTTTAGCACAGTCTCTATAGCTTTCAGAGGATCCATGTTTTCATCTGCTGTCATCTCCCTTTAGCTTGAAGAACTTTCTGAGGCAGTTTTGTGTAGCGTGTGTCTGGTGGCCTCCAATTCTATCATCTCTCATTTACCTGAAATCATTTTAATTTTAATTCAGTTTTGAAAAATATTTTCATAGCTGATTCAATTTTAGGGTAACAAATGCCCAACCCCAATACTTTAAATATGTTCTTACATTGTCATCTGACTTTCATTGCCTCCAACAAAAGGTCAGTAAATAATACTTATCCTTTTGTTCCCTGTATATAATATGTCAAACTTCCCTAGCTGCTCTTAACATATTTTTGTTTGTTTGCTTACCAATGAATTTCAGTAATTACATTGTCAAGTTTTCTGAGAATGGTTTCATTATCTTGTCTGGGGTTTGTTTAGTTTTTTGGATCACTGGGTTTACAGTTTTCAATAATTTTGGGAAAATGTCATTTATCTTTTCTTAATATTTTTCTGCACATCCCTTATTCTGAATCTCCAAATACAATTATTTTATATATTTTTATATTATCCTACATGCCATTGAGTTTCCATTCATATTTTTCTGCCGTTGTACTCTCTTTGGTTCAATTTAGTCTCTACTGCTGTGTTTTACTTCCCAGTTCTTTTATTCTGCAATGTCTAGTCTCTTGTGTAATTAATCCAGATGATTATTCATTCCAATACTATATTTTTCAGTTTTAGAAGTCTCATTTGTTTATTTTTCCTAGTTTTTCTCCTTCTTTATTTTTATGCTTCATTAAGCATATTGATATTAGGGATTTAAGGAGATCTTCAGCCAATTCAATCATTTCTGTAATTTCTGAACCTGCTTTAAATGATTGTTTTTAAAAAATGTGTTATGGGTTACATTTCTCTCTTTTGGAAATTCTCATAATATTTTGGTTGGATGTTGGGCATCACTAAGCAGTCCTTTACCAGGAAGACCTTCAGAAGTAAATAATCAGAACACACCCAGAAATCAGGGAATTGTACTTGATGAATTAAATAAAGTTTTTTCATTGGATTATCATCATTCAGTTCAAAATGTGTTCCTTTGATGACCAAATGATGAACTTTTATTTTGGTTTTCCTCCTTTAGTTTCAAAACTTCTTTGATCCCACCTTGCCTGCCATATACCCCAGCTACATCCTACTTCTTCAGCAGTAGCTACCCTTTCTGATTTTCTTTTCCATCCATCTGTATCTTTTAAAATGGTGTTTGCTTGTCTGAAGTGGGAAAAATGAGAAAGGATAGCAGTTTAGGTGGTAAATGGGAGGAGCAGAGGGTGATGTAGTATGCTAACAACCTATTCAAGGAGTGTTTCCCATAAATATTTGCATATTTATCCATATTGAGGCTTTTTGAACTTGGAACTCTCCAAATTATGGCTTGTTTGCTCATTTCCTTCTCCTTCTCCTTCTTCTTCCTCCTTCTCTTTGGCAACATGCCATCTTCTTTTAGAATTGTAAAACATTCATGAAAGAAATTAAAGACAATATGATCAATGGAAAGTCATTCTGTGTTTCTGGCCTGAAAGAATTAGTATTGTTAAAATGCCTGTACTTCTCAAAGTGATCTATAGATTTAATGCACTTCCTATCTAAATAGCATTCTTTATAGAAATAGGAAAACAATTAAAATATGAGTGTGTGGTTTAATTTTTATAGATTCATGAATTCCTGTTTTCTGATCATTATTGAATTTTAGTTCCATTCCATTATGGTCATGTAAGATACTTGGAATTATTTTAATATTTTTGAATTTGTTAAGGCTTATTTGTAACCTAGCCTAGAGACTATTCCATGTGTGCTTGAGAAGAATGCCTATTTTTCTGTAGTTAGAGTTAGTACAATGATAGTATTAAAATCAATTATTATCAGCCCTTAACATTTACTGTGAGTCCTGTTTGAGAAGAAAAACCTTTAATAGGAGACCAATGGAAACTCAGCTATCTGGTAAACTCCCAGTGATGGCATACTCTCCCCGATTCTTTGACAAATCCTAGGATTTGAAGAGAGACGGCTGGGACACTCTCTCTATGACTCTCTGAGTTTTCTTAACTCATTTTCCTTCCCACTGAGGTCACTGAAGGAATTCATGGAATTTTTTGACATCAGAAAGTATCAGAAAGACAAGATGTGATGCCATAAATGTGAATTAGTGATAGTGTCCATATTTCTTCTCTGGAGCTGTCACCCATCTACAGGTTGGCATGCCCTCATCGATCCAGCCTCAGGACTTTTCTTAACCTAAGTCACTTGAGGACTAGCTTCTGGGAAAGAAAACTGGTCAGAATACTAGCCCCACAAGTCCCATGAAAGCTCCTAAGCTTGTCTGGATGCTAGGTCTCTAATCTCATAGCCCGCGTTCCTCTCGGTGGCTTCTGGTCTGCATATCTCTATGTTCAAGTTTAAGTGCCTGAATATTATACAGTGTCCTTGGATCTGTATATAGGTCCTAGGCTGGTAAGTGAGAAATTCACTTCTCCAACCAATGCTAAAACACATGTTTCCAGTATTCAGCCATTCCAATGATCTGAATTGGGCTCTGTAGTTTCCAGGCTCCTAGACCAAGGAATTTACATTTCTAACCAGTCTCAAAGTGTATGTTCTTGGGATTCAACTATTCCAAACTGACCTTGTAATCCTTCTGTATTTTTCTCCAGAGACCTGCTCATGAAAATTCAATTATGACGCTAGCTGTCAAAGACTCTCTACATGCTCCACTCCTACAATGAAAAACTTTCACTCCATTGCCTGTGACGTGTGGTTTCCAGTTGCCAAGTCAGTACCATGAACACTCACTGGTCTTGTTGTTGTTTCCTCTTAGGATTTGTGCATCTGGCTGGAGGGGATGGACCCTGCTCAGGGCAAGTAGAAGTGCATTCTGGAGAATCCTGGATCCCAGTGACTGATGGGAACTTCACACTACCCACTGCCCAGGTCATCTGTGCAGAGCTACGGTGTGGCAAGGCTGTGTCTGTCCAGGAACAGGAGCTCCTCAGAGAGTCCGATGGCCAAGTCTGGGCTGAAGAGTTCAGGTGTGAGGGGAAGGAGCCTGAGCTCTGGGTCTGCCCCAGAGTGCCCTGTCCAGGGGGCACTTGTGACCACAGTGGAGCTGTTCAGCTTGTCTGTTCAGGTGAGATGCAGGTCAGGCCTTTCACATCTGTGAACACCCTGTTCAGGTGAGAAAGTCATGTGATTTTGCTGAAACTCTGTCTTCTTCTACCAGCATACTCAGAAGTTCGGCTCATGACAAATGGCTCCTCTCAGTGCGAGGGGCAGGTGGAGATGAACATTTTTGGACAATGGAGAGCGCTCTGTGCCTCCCACTGGAGTCTGGCCAATGCCAATGTTGTCTGTCGTCAGCTTGGCTGTGGAGTTGCCATCTCCACTCCTGGAGGACCACATTTGGTGGAAGGGGGTGATCAGATCCTAACAGCCCGATTTCACTGCTCCGGGGCAGAGTCCTTCCTGTGGAGTTGTCCTGTGACTGCCCTGGGTGGTCCTGACTGTTCCCATGGCAACACGGCCTCTGTGATCTGTTCAGGTAAGAGAGAGGGAAGGGCTATTGGTACACAGGATGCTCCTGGAGTTAAATGTCTCCAGGAGTAGAGAGTGAGGTTAAATGGGCTTCAAAGTCAGAGATTTTGTGGTGAAATATGGATCTTCTCATTGTTCATGCATTTTTCAGGTCAGGGTAAGAACTGTGAAGGGGAATAATATATTTTTAAGCAACATTGTTGCTTACATAAAATCATAGAAAACAGTGTAGGAGCAGTAAGTATAGACTCAGTATGAACCCCAACCCAGAGCAACAAAGAGAATGTCCCCAGCACCACAGTCACTGTCGTCCCCAGTAACTGTGTCCTGTCTCCTCTATGGGGAAAAGTGCTTACTGAATGCCTACTTACATAGAGAGTTTTATCAATGTTTGAACTTTATATAAAATGATCCTGTATATTTCATCTTTTGTATCTAATTTCATAGACTCAAAATTATGTTTGGGATTCACACATGATGTTGTATATTGTAGCACTTTATTATTATTTTTTATTACTGTAGAGTATGCTTTGAATGATCACATGGCCATGTATTGATCAATTCTACTGACAGTATAAATCTGAGTTATTTCCAGTTCTTGACTATTACAAATATGATATTATAACTTACCATGACAATGTCTTTGGATGCAAATATGTGTTACTTATTTTCCATGTTCAACCCTTGGTCTTTTATTTTCATTTTCTTAATCAAATGGTGTCCTTTGATGAACTCATTTCTTAATCTTATGTAAATATAACTTACTAACATTTTTCTGTACATTTAATGCTTCTTATATCCTTTTAAAAAGAATGTTGCCTACTTGAAGATCTTAAAAGCATTCTCTAAGAGTATCTTATGGAAATTTTATTATATTTCTCTTGCATATTATTGTGTATTCCTTCTGGGATTGATATCTGAGTAAGATAAGGGTCAGGTTTCATATGGACATCCAATTGACTCAGAATCTTTTTCTGAAAAGACTCTTCCCCACTGCAGTGCTGCCTTTGTCATAAGCAGAAGGGCAATTATGTCTGTCTTATTTGAGACTCTCTATTCTGTTCCATGTTATCATTTGTCTATCCTTGCACCAATACTGCATTTTCTTAATTGTCATAACTTTGTAGTTGTTGTTCAATCGCTAAGTCATATATGACTCTTTGTGATCCCATGGACTACAGCACACCAGGCTTCCCTGTCCTTCACTATCTCCCAGAGTTTCAAACTTTGTAGTTAGTCTGAATAATTTTAACATACAAGTTACTTTATATCAACTCCTGTAATATCATTGCTTTTCTTACCAACTGTGCTGTTCATTCTTGGTTGCTTGTATTTTGTATGAATTTAGAAATCAGCTTGTCATTTTCAACAGAAGAAAAGCTTAAGGGTATCATTGAGATTAGATCTAAAAATTTGAGAGTAGACATAGAAATTTGAGGATGATTGACATTGACAATGTTGAGTTTTCCAAATCATTAACATAATACATCCCTCCATTCGGTTAGATCCTGAATTTCAGAGGTTTTACCCATCTTCTATTAGGATTTCTCCTAGGTATTTTATTTTTGATGTTATGAGTGTTTTTGTGGAAGTGTCCTGGCAATGAATTCTCTTTGACTTGTTTTCATCTTTTAATTCTTTCAATTTTGATGTATGTTGAGACATAAAAATGTTGGGAAAACAATATAAAAATTCCTTTATGACCTTTACCTGGGTTTCTAAATGTTAGTATCAATATTTTGCTTTAATCTGCGCGTGTGTGTCCTTCCTTCTCTGTTCCCCTTCTGCCCCCTTTCTTCCTGAATATGTAAGTTCTTTCTGAATTCAGTTGAAGACATGATGTTCCTTTATCCTTAGAATGGTTCTGGGAATTTCTTTACAGAACCAGAGTTCAGGCAAGTCTTTAAATGACTTCAGCTCCAGGTGACATCTAATTGCAGCACTGAAAGACCCCACTGGAAGACTGCCAAATTGAGTTTTTTCCTGATTAATGACCCAAAGTCATAAGCAAAATTAAGTACATATTTTTTCCTTCAGATTTTAAGTTTACCTTTTCATGTTGATCAAATTGCCAACATCTGTTGGATCACAGAAAAAGCAAGAGAGTTCCAGAAAAACCTCTACTTCTGCTTTATTGACTATGCCAAAGGCTTTGACTTTGTGGAACACAACAATGTGTGGAAAATTCTTAAAGAAATGGAAATACTAGACTACCTACCTGCCTCCTGATAAATCTGTGTGCAGGTCAAGAAGCAACAGTTAGAATTGGACATGGAATAGCAGACTGTTTCCAAATTGGGAAAGGAGTACATCAAGACTGTATATAGACACCCTGATTATTGAACTTATATGCAGAGTACATCACTGAAATGCTGGGCTGGATGAAGCACAAGCTGGAATCAAGATTGTCAGGAGAAATATCAATAATCTCAGATATGCTGATGACACCACCCTTATGGCAGAAAGTGAATAGGAACTGAAGAGCCTCTTGATGAAAGTGAAAGAGGAGAGTGAAAACGCTGGCTTAAAACTCAACATTCAAAAAACAAAGATCATGGTATCCGGTCCCATCATTTCATGGCAAATAGATGGGGAAACAATGGAAACAGTGACAGACTATTTTCTTGGGTTCCAAAATCACTGCAGATGGTGACTGCAGCCATGAAACTAAATGATGCTTGCTCCTTGGAAGAAAAGCTATGACCAACCTAGACAGCATATTAAAAAACAGAGACATTACATTGCTGACAAAGGTCCATCTAGTCAAATCTGTGATTTTTCCAGTAGTTATATATGGATGTAAGAGTTTGACCATAAAGAAAGTTGAGCACCAAAGAATTGACGCTTTTGAACTGTGGTGTTGAAGACTCTTGAGAGTCCCCTGGATTGCAAGGAGATCAAACCAGTGGATCCTAATGGAAATTAGTCCTGAATATTCATTGGAAAGACTGATACTGAAGCTGAATCTTCAATACTTTGGCCACCTGATAGAAGAGCTGATGGAAAAGACCCTGATGCTGGGAAAGATTGAGGGCAGGAGGAAAAGGGGATGGCAGAGGATGAGATGGTTGGATGGCATCACTGACTTGATGGACACGAGTTTGAGCAAGCTCCAGAAGTTAGTGATGAACAGGGAAGCCTGGCAAGCTGCAGTTAATTGGGTCACAAAGAGTTGGACATGACTGAGGGACTGAACTGAAGTGAACCAAGTTTTTTGGAACAACTGTCATGCAACAATATAACCAGAACTCTTGCTGTGTGACCTGAATTAATTGAAGAATATTCTCTGATTTTGCATTTTTTGATTTTTCTACTTTATGTTGAGCTAATGCGTGGCTACACTTATTCTTTAGTTTTTAATTTCAGCTAACAAGTTTTTCAGCTCTAGAAGTATTTCTTTTTGTTATCATTTCTCTGCAAAGATACACATTTTGTCAATTAATTCCATAAGCACTTTAACCGTGGCTATATGTATTCTTGTCAGGTAACTCTAGCAGCTGAAAACACTGGGAAATTCTTTCTAATGTCTCCTTTTTCCTTTCCATTTTTAATGAGATCTATTTTATATAAGTGTTTGTTTTAAAGATACACATTAAAGAACTTGTAGAAATCCTTCAGAAAGAATTTTGTTTTGCTTTTACTTAGGGATAGATTTGGGCTTCCCTGGTGGCTCAGATGGTAAAGAATCCGCCTGCAGTGCGGGAGACCTGGGTTTGATCCCTGGGTGGGAAGATCCCCTGGAGGAGGGCTTGGCAACTCACTCCAATATTCTTGCCTGAAAAATCCTATGGGCAGAGGATACTGGTGGGTTATAATCCAAGGGATTACAAAGAGTCAGACACAACTGAGCGACTAAGCACAGCACAGGGATAAATTTAGGGATAAAACGTAACTCATTCTTACAGCAACACTTGGGTTAAAACAGAAATTGTGGTACTGTCAGAAGCAGAACTCTCCAGGGAGAAGGTGAACACTAAAAGTATGATAAATTTACTGCTGGGTCACAGCTTTCATCTTAGGCTCCATCAGTAGGTCATTATTTTCCTTAATTCAGTTTCCTGTTCTTCAACCCTTCCAGACTTCTGATCATTGTTGTTTCTTCAGGAAACCAGACCCAGGTGCTGCCCGAGTGCAACGACTCCATGGCAGAACCAGCAGGCTCTGTGGCCTCAGTGGAGAGCGCCCCCTACTGCTCAGGTAAGGGTCCCACAGGACAGAAGATCCTCAACCCTTGGGGTCACGGCCCCATTGTTCCATTTCTCTCTCCTCAGACAACAGACAGCTCCGCCTGGTGGGCGGAGATGGTCCCTGCGCCGGGTGAGTGGAGATCCTTGACCAGGGCTCCTGGGGCACCATCTGTGATGATGGCTGGGACCTGGATGATGCCCACGTGGTGTGCAGGCAGCTGGGCTGTGGAGAAGCCCACAGTGCCATGGGGTCTGCTCACTTCGGGGTGGGATCAGGGCCCATCTGGCTGGACCACCTGAACTGCACAGGAAAGGAGTCCCATGTGTGGAGGTGTCCTTCCCGAGGCTGGGGGCAGCATGACTGCAGACACAAGCAGGACGCGGGAGTCATCTGCTCAGGTCTGCGCTGCACACTGTCCACAGGCTGGAGGAGGGGGTGGAGCCCTGGAGGACGGGGGTCTGAGCGCTGAGGGAGAGATGCTTAAAGGACCAGAGAAGGAGGCTTCCTCCCATGAAGCCTGTGTTTCCAGCAGACATGAAAATGGGGTCCTTTCACTTCCTTCTGCAGCAGCTGAGATTCTGGTCCTTTCTTCTCAGCAGTGTTTCCTGGGAGAGCCATTTCTTACAGTTTTTCTTGAAAGCAGGGCTCTCTCCCCAGTTATATACAAAAATTTTAAACCCACGGTACTAGTTTCTGTTTGTTTCCCTAACAATTTACCAGTTAGTGGTTTAAAGCAGCATATATTTATTTCCTTACTCTTCTCTATCTTAGATGTCCAGCAGGGATCTCACTGGGCTGGGATCAAGGCTGCAGCAGGGCCGCATCACTTTTGTGGCTCTAGGGGAGAATCTGTTTCTTGACTTTTCAAACTTCTTGAAACCACCTACATTCCTTCCTTCACTGCACCCTTCATCCATTATCAGACCAGCAATGCTGCAGGCCTCCAACCATTATCTAGAGTCACATCTCTCTGTCTAGCCAGAGCTAAGAAAAGTATTCCGTGTTTAAGGATAGTGGGTCTAAGGATGTGATTAGACTGGGCTCATATTGGTAATACATCATCTCACCATCCCACGGTCCTTACCTTAATCACATCTATAAATCCTTCTTGTCAGGTATGGTAACATATTCACAGGTTGCAGAGATTGGGATGTGGACATTTTTGAATTAATTATTATCCCTATCTCCCTAATATCCACATCACATCCATTTGACACACTCTTTAAAGATTTTGTCAGGAAGCAGAATTCAGCTGCCCCTCCCTGACTAGCGCCCACACAGTTTGATCTTCCTCTCAGTTCATATCCACTACAACATTGTGGTAGAAATAGAAAGACAGACACAAATGGACAAAGTCAGTTAAAAGGGAGGCGATGTCAGTCTTGTCATCTAGTGGGTATCTCTTGAACAAGGTCAGAGGTGAATGTTCACCATTTCTAGAAGAAAGGAAAACCTAGAACATCCAGCAAAGTTTTCACTGTGTCCTATCCCCTCCCCTTTCAACCTTAGAGTTCCTGGCCCTCAGGATGGTGAGTGAGGACCAGCAGTGTGCTGGGTGGCTGGAACTTTTCTACAACGGGACCTGGGGCAGTGTCTGCCACAACCGCATGGAAGACATCACTGTGTCCATGATCTGCAGACAGCTTGGCTGTGGGGACAGCGGAATCCTCAACTCTTCTGTTGGTCTCAGGGAAGGTTCTAGACCCCAGTGGGTGGATGGAATCCACTGTTGGAAAACTGACACCTCTCTCTGGCAGTGTCCTTCTGACCCTTGGAATTACACTTCATGCTCTCCAAAGGAGGAAGCCTATATCTCGTGTGCAGGTGACTTACTATGTCTGTGTGTCTGTCCCAACCCTGTAGGATGCAGTGAGATTTGATATTTTAAAATCTAAGTGATGAGTTTAATTTAGGTCCACAAAATGATATAAAGTGAAAATGTTAGTTGCTCAGTTGTGCTCTTTGCGACCACATGGACTGTAGCTCGCCAGGCTCCTCTATCCATGGGATTCTCCAGGCAAGAATGCTGGAATGGGTTACCATTCCCTTCTCCAGCGGATCATCCTGACCCAGGTATGAAATCGGGTATCCTACACTGCAGTCAGATTCTTTACTGTCTGAGCCACCAGAGAAGCTTAAATGAGGTAAGAATGAAGCTAATTTAATCCACATATTCCAACCTTGTTTGTTAAAATTTTTAATTGAGACGTAATTCTTGTAACATTGTATTAGTTCTTGTAAAACATAGTGTTCATGTATTTGTACATATTGGTAAATCACCACTCATACAGTAATATCCATCACCACATGCAGTTATAATTTTTTTCTCTTATGATCCCACAAATAAGAATTTGCATGCTGCAACTAAGACCCAGCACAACCAAATAAATACTTAATTTTAAAAGAGAGTATTATTTTCTACATAGCATCATGGTTTTTTATCCACATACAGGCTTCCTTGGTAGGTCAACTGGTGAAGAATCTGCCTGCCATGCAGGAGACCCTGGTTTGATTCCTGAGTTTGGAAAATCTGCTGGAGAAGGATAGGCTACTCACTACAGTATTCTTGGGCTTCCCTTGTGACTCAGCTGGTAAAGAATCTGCCTGCAATGTGGGAGACCTGGGTTTCATCCCTGGGTTGGGAAGACTCCCTGGAGAAGGGAATGGCTACCCACTCCAGTATTCTTGCCTGGAGAAGTCCATGGACTGTATACTCCATGGGGTCACAAAGAGTTGACATGACTGAGTGACTTTCACAAACACTATATGCAAAAATATTATCTTCTTTTCTATATTACTGTCCTAAGATATCTTTCATGACAATATTTTTTCTCCAAAATGTTTTAAAATTTCTTATTTATTCATAGAAACTCTTTATAAACAAACATCACTTACTGTTTTTCTTAAATATTTTTGTAATATTTTCCCCATATTTTACATATATTTTTAAGGTTGTATATGTGTATGGGTGGGTTATGTGATCAAATCTGTAATGTTTTACTTTTTTGACTTCTGCCTTTAGTGCAATGTTTCAAACGCCATTCTTCATCTCAAAATAACATTGAATCAAGTTTTATTTTCTGCAAACAGTTTAATAGTTCCACTAATGAATATTCAAAACTAATTTAAAATTTATTTATTTATCTAATTTATTTTACTATATGTGATGGTGAAACATCATCACCAGATAGGAATTACATTTTAGATGTGTGATATCTTAGTTACATCACAAAATAAAGCACATTGTTTCATGAGTTCATGGATATGACATCAAAAGTACAGGCAACAAAGCAAAAATAGACAGGTGGGTATATAGCAAACTAAAAAACTTCCAGAAATCAAATGAAAGATCAACAGAGTGAAAAAGCAAGCTAGCACAAATTATGTTATGCTATGCTAAGTCACTTCAGTCGTGTCCGACTCTGTGTGACCCTGTAGATGGCAGCCCACCAGGCTCCCCCGTCCCTGGAATTCTCCAGGCAAGAACACTGGAATGGGTTGCCATTTCCTTATCCAATGCATGAAAGTGAAAAGTGAAAGTGAAGTCGTTCAGTTGTGTCCGACTTTAGCGACCCCATGGATTGCAGCCTAACAGGCTCCTCCATCCATGGGATTTTCCAAACAAGAGTACTGGAGTGGGGGTGCCATTATATAAGGTATTAATTTCCAAAAATAAGGAACTCCTATAATTTAAGAGAAAAAAAAAAAAAAACACCAACAAACTTACAACCTAATAACTCAATTAAAAAATTGGCCAAGAGGTTGAATAGACATTTCTCTAAAGAAGACATACAAATGGCAATAGGTATATTAAAAAATGCTTGACATTGTCAATCATCAGGGAAGTATAAATTAAAACCACAAAGAGATATCATCTCACACATATCAGAATGAGTTTTTTTTTTTTTTTAAAGACACTTAGTGTTGGCAAGGCTGTAGAGAAATTGACAATTTATGTGTACTTATCCACATTAAATATATAAATTGTACTAATAAAACTATGTAATCCAGGGGTTAAATTTCTGGGCTTTCACTGTCATGGGTCCAGGTTCAATCGCTGACCTGGGAATTATGATCCCATGAGCAACAGCACAGCCAAAACACAAACAAACACCAGCACAAAAACTATGACCAAAATATCTGTATGATTTATACTGATGTCCCTCTTCATTCTTGGTATTGTCGACTTCATTTTCTCCCTGCTCTGCATTAGTATTGCTCAGTGTACGTCAATTTTCAATGAGCCACTTTTTAAGGGTTTTCTTCTATATTTTCTATCTTATGCTTACCTTCTTTTCCATTAATTTTTGTTGCTGAATATGCTACTGGAGATCAGTGGAGAAATAATTCCAGAAAGAATGAAGGGATGGGCCAAAGCAAAAAGTATACCCAGCTGTGGATGTGACTGGTGATAGAAGCAAGGTCCCATGCTGTAAAGAGCAATATTGCATAGGAACCTGGAATGTCAGGGCCATGAATCAAGGCAAATTGGAAGTGGTCAAACAAGAGATGGCCAGAGTGAATGTCGACATTCTAGGAATGAGCGAACTCAAATGGACTGGAATGTGTGAATTTAACTCAGATGACCATTATATCTACTACTGTGGGCAGGAATCCCTCAGAAGAAATGGAGTGGCCATCATGGTCAACAAAAGAGTCTGAAATGCAGTACTTGGATGCAATCTCAAAAATGACAGAATGATCTCTGTTCGTTTCCAAAGCAAACCATTCAATGTCACAGTAATCCAAGTCTATGCCCCAACCAGTAATGCTGAAGAAGCTGAAGTTGAACGGTTCTATGAAGGCCTACAAGACCTTTTAGAACTAACACCCAAAAAAGATGTCCTTTTCATTTTAGGGGACTGGAATGCAAAAGTAGGAAGTCAAGAAACACCTGGAGTAACAGGCAAATTTGGCCTTGGAATACGGAATGAAGCAGGGCAAAGACTAACAGAGTTTTGCCAAGAAAATGCACTGGTCATAACAAATACCCTCTTCCAACAACACAAGAGAACACTCTATACATGGACATCACCAGATGGTCAACACTGAAATCAGATCGATTATATTCTTTGCAGCCAAAGATGGAGAAGCTCTATACAATCAGCAAAAACAAGACCAGGAGCTGACTGTGGCTCAGACCATGAACTCCTTATTGCCAAATTCAGACTGAAATTGAAGAAAGTAGGGAAAACCACTAGACCATTCAGGTATGACCTAAATCAAATCCCTTATGATTATACAGTGGAAGTGAGAAATAGATTTAAGGGCCTAGATCTGATAGATAGAGTGCCTGATGAGCTATGGAATGAGGTTCATGACAATGTATAGGAGACAGGGATCAAGACCATCCCCATGGAAAAGAAATGCAAAAAAGCAAAATGGCTGTCTGGGGAGGCCTTACAAATAGCTGTGAAAAGAAGAGCAGTGAAAAGCAAAGGAGAAAAGGAAAGATATAAACATCTGAATGCAGAGTTCCAAAGAATAGCAAGAAGAGATAAGAAAGCCTTCTTCAGTGGTCAATGCAAAGAAATAGAGGAAAACAACAGAATGGGAAAGACTAGAGATCTCTTCAAGAAAATTAGAGATAGCAAGGGAACATTTCATGCAAAGATGGGCACAATAAAGGATAGAAATGGTATAGACCTAACAGAAGCAGAAGATATTAAGAAGAAGTGGTAAGAATACACAAAAGTACTGTACAAAAAAGATATTCATGTCCCAGATAATCACGATGGTGTGATCACTCACCTAGAACCAGACATCCTGGAATGTGCAGTCAAGTGGGCCTTAGAAAGCATCACTACGAACAAAGCATGTGGAGGTGATGGAATTCCAGTTGACCTATTTCAAATCCTGAAAGATGATGCTGTGAAAGTGCTGCACTCAACATGCCAGCAAATTTGGAAAACTCAGCAGTGGCCACAGGACTGAAAAAGGTCAGTTTTCATTCCAATCACAAAGAAAGGCAATGCCAAAAAATGCTCAAACTACCGCACAATTGCACTCATCTCACATGCTAGTAAAGTAATGCTCACAGCCAGGCTTCAGCAATATGTAAACCGTGAACTTCCTGATGGTCAAGCTGGTTTTAGAAAAGGCAGAGCAACCAGAGATCAAATTGCCAACATCTGTTGGATCTTGGAAAAAGCAAGAGAGTTCCAGAAAAAACATCTATTTCTGCTTCATGGACTATGCCAAAGCTTTTGACTGTGTGGATCACAATAAACTGTGAGAAATTCTTCAAGAGTTGGGAATACCAGACCACCTGACCTGCCTCTTGAGAAATCTCTCATCTTTAGGACTCCTCTAAATCACTATATTCTAAGTTCTCTATAAAATTCTTTTAACTTTTTCATTCACTTTTTAAACCTAGATATTTTATTTTAGGTTGGCAATAGTTCCTTAGATATTTTTATTTATTTATAACTATTTTTTTTTCATCTTTTTATCTGTTTATTCTCTTCTCTCTTTTCCCATAAATACATTGATTGTATTTAAAATCCTTATCTTCTAACTCCAGCATTTCTATCATAGGTGTCTCTGCATTCTCTTATCTTTTTTCACTTTGGTCATTTGTCACATTATCCTAGCTTGTCAAATGTCATGTCATTTTTTATTGAATGTTATAAATTATATATGAAAAAGTAATATACTCCTGATACATTTTCTAACACCTGAAAGGATTTACCCTTTGTTTTCCTAGGCAGGTAGGGGGAAGGGATGTGTCTCACTCAAACATCTAAATATAACCTAAAACTGATAACAGTGTGGGTTGCAGTTTTGGTAGCACTCAGTCCACCTCTGATTTCTCTGTCCCTATGACATAGGCCGTCAGAGATTTCAGTTCATAGCCTAGATTCTTTGGTAGCTAAGTACCTAAAATAATGAAAAAGACTCTGCTTTCCAAGTCTTTTTATATAGTTCTCTAGCTTCCTGCCCTTCACAGCTTATATACTGGGAAAATATTTGAGGAGAAAACCTGCTGTGTGAGAGAGGCTCTCAAGACTCTAATTTTGTCTCTCTAGCACCAGGTAACCCCCAAATTATGCTGGCTTCCTGTCACAACAGTAGTCCTTTGCTTGTCCGAGCCCAGATTCTGAATCATTAAACTATGCAATGAATTGGCAAATTCCCACAGAGAAAAAGAAGCTATAGATCCTGGACTAACATTGAAATAATCTCCACTCTTTAGAATTTTAGCATATTTAGTCCATGTTGTGTTAACAAATGTTGAATACATTTACTGTTTCTTAAAAACTAGTTTCCAGCTTTTAAAGTTGTATCCAGAAAGACCCAGAAAGACACATTGGCCTGCTGTGAGCTCCATTCTCCCTGGAAGTGGAAAAGTTTAGGTTTAATTCTCTACTTCATTATTTACTTAAAGTGCAGCACGGATAGACATTATTTACTCTTTCTTTACCTACATTTTTTTAAACCTTTCCTCCTACTTTTCAACCTTATTAATTCTCTTGCCACTGCTATAAGAAACCAGACTCAGCTGCTGCCCCAGTGTAATGCTGCTGCTGCTGCTAAGTCGCTTCAGTCGTGTCCGACTCTTAGCGACCCCATGGACTGCAGCCTACCAGGCTCCTCTATCCTTGGGATTGTCCAGGCAAGAGTACTGGAGTGGGTTGCCATTGTCTTCTGCACGAGTGCAAAGACTGTACCAGAACCAGCAAGGTCAGCAGCCTTGGAGGAGAGCGCCTCCTACTGCTCAGGTGAGGGTCCCACAGGACAGAAGACCCTTCTCATTCTCGTGTCCCATTTCTCTCTCCTCAGGTAGCAGACAGCTCCGCCTGGTGGACGGGGGCGGTCCCTGCGCTGGGAGAGTGGAGATCCTTAACCAGGGCTCCTGGGGCACCATCTGTGATTACAGCTGGGACCTGGACGATGCCCGCGTGGTGTGCAGACAGCTGGGCTGTGGAAAAGCCCTCGATGCCACTGTCTCTTCTTCCCTTTGGGGCGGGATCAGGGCCCATTTGGCTGGACAACGTGAAGTGCACAGGAAACGAGTCCCACGTGTGGAGGTGCCCTTCCCGGGGCTGGGGGAAGCACTACTGCGATCATAGCCTGGATGCAGGAGTCGTCTGCTCAGGTATGATCAGTTCATTGCCCACCAGCTAGAGAATGGAAAGTTCCAAGAAAGCTGGTGTCTGATCAGAGGGAGAGTAGGGGACGGGTGGGCTAGAGAGGGCTGAGAAAACTACCCATCCTCTGTGAGTGCCCTGTAGCTGTGAGCAATGAGCTTCATATACTTTCCTCTTACAAGTCTCTGCTATTCTTTTCTTCTCCAGTGGGCTTACCTGACACTAAAAGAGCTTTATTTATTCTCCCAGTTAAAATAAATCCTCATAATTTTTTTCATAATTCACTTTTTGTAAAAGTTAAACATTTGCTAACAGCCACATACACACCCCCTTTGCAGAGGAAGGCTATGAGAGGGAGGGACAAAAAATGAGGATGTACTTTCCTGGGTGGAGTTGTTTCTACACAAACAGTGTGAGACATTATTTTGCACTAGGTTAGTATGAATGAAGGCTACTCCTACTATAGGAGGATATCATTTACATGTATAGAGGGTATCCCTACAGGGGTTATCATTTAACAGATCAGAGATTCTTATGGATTTGTGCCAGATTTCAAGTTTCCTTTGCAAATTTAGACATAAATGTTTATAGTTCTTTGATGGTAGAGAATTGTTGATGAAATGCTCTGTCATATATTCTTCCATTGTTACTAGGAAAGTCTCTCTCTCAAATTTTTCCTTTAAAATCTCTGTATAACTGCAAACTTTGGAGGAACACTTAGACATGCACTGACAAGTCAAAGGTGGAGGTAATAAAACTCGAATTTCTGTGTTTTATGTTAAGAGATTATATAGTTTATATTTGATGGCTTCAATGATATAAGAGAATTGCATTTGGGGGCTTATTTGGAGTAAGTGGACAAATATAATTTTTTGAAGAAGGTGGAAAAGGTTTTATAGTAGCTGGGAGGAAGGCGAATGGCAATGGGAGCTGATGAAGGTAACTGTGAGGTTCTCTGAGCAGTACTGAGGGCCAGGTGTGGTGTGAAGGATGCTACGTGTGCCTAAGAACACAGGATGTGTACACAGCAAGAGACCAGACAAGGATATGTCTTTACTATATTTAATATCTTTACTCACATCGGCCTTCTATTTAATAATTTTCTTGGAATTAACACACACTTATTCTTCCATGTAAATTTTAAAATCAAGTTGAAAATGAAAGAGATATACTATATCTCAGAAGTCTCTATTCTGATATGTATAAGACTTTATTGAGTATTCAGCATATATTTGAATATTTCACATGTATCGGGGAATATAAAACAGAATAAAAGAAATACTTTTT